>SJYT01073221.1:98989-144369 GCA_006410635.1 Cephalophus harveyi | reverse complement strand
GGAGAACTGAAAATCAATATGAACTATTTCAACATAATTAAGATTTATACAACTTTCACACAAGAGTAGGATACAAATTCTATTCAAATTCCTATAGACTATAACCTAGTAGACACTGTAACATATCCAGGGTAACTTGTGTATTAATTAATGTGCTTATAATAATGCAGATATAAATAATCTATACTATTTATCAAATTCTCTCAATATTCTGTGAGCAACTGAAATATTTCAAATTCCCTGCAATGCTTTGTTATATAATTAACTTCATAAAGGTATTTGCATTTTAATTTTTATATGTATTTTACTGCGGTTGTTGTTCAGTCACTACATCGTGTCCAACTCCTTGTGATCCCATGAACTGTAGTTGCCAGGCTTTCCTGTTCTTCACTGTCTCCTAGAGTTTGCTCAAATTCATGTACATTGAGTCAGAGGAGATAAGGAAAGATATATCCACCTAAATGCAGAGTTCCAAAAAATAGCAAGGAGAGATAAGAAAGCATTCAAAGTGATCAATGCAAATAAATAGAGGGAAAAAAAAAAGAAAGAGAGAGAGAGAAAGACTGAGAGCATTTCAAGAAAATTAGAGATACCAAGGGAGTATATCATGCAAAGATAGGTACAATAAAGTACAGAAATGGTATGGACCCATCAGAAGCAGGAGAAATTAGAAGAGGTGGCAAGAATACACAAAAGAACTATACAAAAAGATGTGACCCAGATAATGATCCAGATAACCACAGTGGTTTGCTCACTCACCTATAACTAGACATCTTGGAGAGCAAAGTCAAGTGGGCCCTAGGAAGAATCCCTACGAACAAAGCTAGCAGAGGTGATGGAATGCCACTTGATCAGGTCAGCTCAGTTCAGTCACTCAGACATGTCTGACTCTTGGCAACTCCATGAACTGCGGCATGCCAGGCCTCTCTGTGCATCAACAACTATGGGAGTTTACTCAAACTCATGTCCATTGAGTGGTGATGCCATTCAACGACCTCATCCTCTGGTCCCCTTCTCCTCTTGCCTTCAATCTTTCCCAGAATCAGGGTCTTTTCAAACAAGTCAGCTCTTCACATCAGTTCAGTTCAGTTCAGTCGCTCAGTTGTGTCTAACTCTTTGCAACCCCATGAATCGCAGCACACCAGGCCTTCCTGTCCATCACCAACTCCCAGAATTCACTTAGACTCACGTCCATCGAGTCAGTTTTGCCATCCAACCATCTCATTCTCTGTCGTCCCCTTCTCCTCCTGCCCCCAATCCCTCCCAGCAGCAGAGTCTTTTCCAATGAGTCAACTCTTTGCATGAGGTGGCCAAAGTACTGGAGTTTCAGCTTCAGCATCATTCTCTCCAAAGAAATCCCAGGGCTGATCTCCTTCAGAATGGACTGGTTGGATCTCCTTGCAGTCCAAGGGACTCTCAGGAGTCTTCACATCATGTGATTAAAATATTGGAGTTTCAGCTTCAGCATCAGTCCTTCCAATTAATATTCTGGACTGATTTCCTTTAGGATGGACTGGTTGGATCTCCTTGCTGTCCAAGGGACTCTCAAGAGTCTTCTCCAACACCACAGCTCCCAACCATCAATTCTTTGGTGCTCAGCTTTCTTTAAAGTCCAACTCACACATCCATACATGACTACTGGAAAAACAATAGCTATGACTAGATAGACCTTTTTTGGCACAGTAATGTCTCTGCTTTTTAATAAGCTAAGTTGTTCATAACTTTTCTTCCAAGGAGCAAGAGTTTTTTATAATTTCATGGGTGCAATCACCATTTGCAGTGATTTTGGAGCCCCCCCAAAATAAAGTCTGTCACTGTTTCCCTATCTATTTGCCATGATGTCATGGGACGAGATGCCATGATGTTAGTTTTCTGAATATTGAGTTTTAAGCCAAATTTATATTCTCCTCTTTCACTTTCATCAAGAGGCTCTTTAGTTCTTCTTCACTTTCTACCATAAGGGTGCTGACATCTGCATATTTTAGGTTATTGACATTTCTCCCAGCAATCTTGATTCCAGTTTGTGCTTTATCCATTCCAGCATTTCTCATGATGTACTCTGCATACAAGTTAAATAAGCCAGGTGACAATATACAGCCTTGATGTAATTCTTTCCCAATTTGGAACCAGTCTGTTGTTTCATGTCCAGTTCTAACTGTTGCTTCCTGACCTGCATACAGATTTCTCAAGAGGTAGGTCAGGTGGTCGGTATGCCACCTCTTTCAGAATTTTCCACAGCTTGTTGTGATTCACATAGTCAAAGCTTTGGCATAGTCAATAAAGCAGAAATAGATGTTTTTCTGGAACTCTCTTGCTTTTTCCATGATCCAGTGGATGTTGGCAATTTGATCACTGGTTCTTCTGACTTTTGTAAAACAACTTTGAACAACTGGAAGTTCACAGTTCATGTATTGTTGAAGCCTGGCTTAGAGAATTTTGAGCATTAATTTGCTAGCCTATGAGACAAGTGCAATTGTGTGGTAGTTTGAGCATTTTTTGGCATTGCCTTTCTTTGGGATTGTAATGAAAACGGACCTTGTCTAGTCCTGTGGCCACTGCTGAGTCTTCCAAATTTGCTGGCATATTGAGTGCAGCACTTTCATGGCATCGTCTTTTATAATTTGAAATAGCTCAACTGGAATTCAATCACTTCCACTGACTTTATTTGTAGTGATGCTTCCTAAGGCCTACTTGACCTCTCATTCCAGAATATCTGGATCTAGATGAGTGATCACACTATTGTGATTATCTGTATCATGAAGATCATTTTTGTATGGTTCTTCTATGTATTCTTGCCACCACTTCTTAATATTTTCTGCTACCGTTAGGGCCATACCATTTCTGTCCTTTATTGTGCGCATTTTTGCATGAGAAGTTCCCTTGGTATCTCTAATTTTCTTGAAGAGATCTCTAGTCTTTCCCATTCTATTGTTTTCCTCTATTTCTTTGCATTGATCACTGAGGAAGGCTTTCTTATATATCCTTGCTATTCTTTGGAACTCTGAATTCAAATGGGTATATCTTTCTTTTTCTCCTTTGCCTTTCACTTCACTTCTTTTCATAGCTTTTTGTAAGGCCTCCTCAGACAACTATTTTGCCTTTTGGCATTTCTTTTTCTTGGGGATGGTCTTGATAACTGCCTCCTGTACAATGTTATGAACCCCCATACATAGTTCTTCAGGCACTCTGTCTATCAGATACAATCCCTTAAATCTATTTCTCTCTTCCACTGTATAATCATAAGGGATTTGACTTAAGTCATACCTGAATGGTCCAGTGGTTTTCCCTACTTTCTTCAATTTAAGTTTGAATTTGGCAATAAATTACAAATCTTAAAAGCTATTCAAATTTTAATAGATGATGCTGTTAAAGTGCTGCACTCAATAAGCTAGCAAATTAGGAAAACTCAGCAGTGGCAACAGGACTAGAAAAGGGCAGTTTTCATTCTCATCCCAAAGAAAGATAATGCCAAAGAATATTCAAACAACTGCACAATTGCATTAATCTCACACACTAGCAAAGTGATGCTCAAAATTCTCCAAATGAGGCTTAAACAGTATGTGAACCTAGAACTTCCAGATGTTCAAGTCATTCTTATAAAAGGCAGAGGACTGGAGATTAAATTGCCAACATCCTTAGGATCATAGAAAAAGTGACAGAGTTCCAGGAAAACATCTATTTCTTCTTTATTGATTACACCAAAGCCTTTGACTGTTTGGATCACAACAAATTTTGGCAAATTCTTAATGAGATGGGAATAACAGTCCACCTGGCCTGCCTCCTGAGAAATCTGTGTGCAGGTCAAGAAGCAACAGTGAGAACCAGACATAGACCAATGGACTGGTTCCAAACTGGGAAAGGAGTATGTCAAGGCTGTATATTGTCTCCCTGCTTATTTAACTTATATGCAGAGTACATCATGCAAAATGCTGGTGTGGATGAAGCACAGGTTAGTATCAAGACTGCCTGGAAAAATATAAATAATCTCAAATATGCAGATGAAATCACCATTATGGCAGAAAGTGAAGATGAACTGAAGAGCTGCTTGATGAAAGTGAAAGAGGAGAGTGAAAAAGCTGGCTTAAAGCATAACATTTATAAAACTAAGATCATTGCACCCATCCCCATCACTTCATTGCACCCATCCCCATCACTTCATTGCAAATAGATGGAGAAACATTGGAAACAGTGACAGACTTTACTTTTTTTGGGTGGGGGGTGGTCTCCAAAATCACTGCAAATGGTGACTGCAGCCATGAAATTAAAAGATGCTTGCTCCTTGGAAGAAAAGCTATGACCAACCTAGATAGCATATTAAAAAGCAGAGACATTACTTTGCTAACAAAGGTCAGTCTAGTCAAGGCTATGGTTTTTCCAGTGGTCATGTATGGACGTGAGAATTGGATCATAAAGAAACTGAGCAAAGATGAATTGATAACTTTGAAATGTGGTGTTGGAGAAGACTCTTGAAAGTCCCATGGACTGCCAGCAGATCAATTCAGTCAATCCAAAGGAAATCAGTCCTGACTATTCATTAGAAGGGCTGATGTTGAAGTTGAAACTCCAATACTCTGGCCACCTGGTGAAGAACTGACTGTTTGGAAAAGACCCTGATGCTGGGAAAGATTGAAGGCAACAGGTAAAGGGAATGACAGAGGATGAGATGGTTGGATGACATCACCAACTCGACAGACATGAGTTTGAACAAGCTTCAGGAGTTGTAGATGGACAGGGAAGTCTGGTGTGCTTCAGCCATGTGGTTGCAAAGAGTCAGATAGGACTGATCTGCTGAAGTGACTAACTGAGTCAGTGATGCTATCCAATCATCTCATTCTCTCTGCACCTTCTCCTCCTCCCTTAAATAATTTGTTTAAATTATTACATAAAACAAATGTAATACTTTGCTTATATTTTCTGTATATATTTGTACATGTTTTTGTTCATTTTGAAATGTTTTTGCAGATTTGCATCCTTGGATAGCCCATTCTCAGACAGAAATTGATGGCCAAGAAATGTGTTAAATCAATGTGCAAGTGCTTTTGTCATTTCCAAAGAATAGTAAGAAGAGATAAGAAAGCCTTCTTCAGTGATCAATGCAAAGAAATAGAGGAAAAGAACAGAATGGGAAAGACTAGAGATCTCTTCAGGAAAATTAGAGATACTAAGGGAACATTTCATGCAAAGATGGGCTCGATAAAGGACAGAAATGGTATGGACCTAACAGAAGAAGAAGATATTAAGAAAAGATGCCAAGAATACACAGAAGAACTGTACAAAAAATATCTTCATGACCCGGACAATCACGATGGTGTGATCACTCATCTAGAGCCAGACATCCTGGAATGTGAAGTCAAGTGGGCCTTAGAATACATCACTATGAACAAAGCTGGTGGAGGTGATGGAATTCCAGTTGAGTTATTTCAAATCCTGAAAGATGATGCTGTGAAACTGTTGCACTAAATATGTCAGCAAATTTCGAAAACTCAGCAGTGGCCACAGGACTGGAAAAGGTCCATTTTCATTCCAATCCCAAAAAAAGGCAATGCCAAAGAATGCTCAAACTACTGCACAATTGCCCTCATCTCAAATGCTAGTAAAGTAACACTCAAAATTCTCCAAGCCAGGCTTCAGCAATACGTGAACCGAGAACTTCCTGATGTTCAAGCTGGCTTTAGAAAAGGCAGAGGACCAGAGATTAAAATGCCAACATCTGCTGGATCATGGAAAAAGCAAGAGAGTTCCAGAAAAACATCTATTTCTGCTTATTGACTATGACTCTTGAGGGTCCCTTGGACTGCAAGGAGATCCAACCAGTCCATTCTGAAGGAGATCAGCCCTGGGATTTCTTTGGAAGGAATGATGCTAAAGCTGAAACTCCAGTACTTTGGCCACCTCATGCGAAGAGTTGACTCACTGGAAGACTCTGATGCTGGGAGGGATTGGGGGCAATAGGAGAAGAGGACGACCGAGGATGAGATGGCTGGATGGCATCACTGACTCTATGGACGTGAGTGTGAGTGAACTCCGGGAGATGGTGATGAACAGGGAGGCCTGGCGTGCTGCGATTCATGGGGTCGCAAAGAGTCGGACACAACTGAGTGACTGAACTGAATTGAACTGAGTAGGGAAAAATCTACTAATAGGAAATGGAGAATTTGGACTGTCTTTAGTCCTGACAAAGCCTCTGCAGATCTTGTAGGGTACTCTGAAACTAAGACATTCTAGATATATAGTTGAGGTTGGTGAGTGGGCTGGTATAGAAAAAAATATTCTGAATCTCAGCTGGAAATTGTAAGCTCATTAACATATATGAAACATATGTCAATCTAGATGATGCAAATATACAATCATATCTGTTCCTTTGGTGGAAGTATGGAGTCTCTTTACCTCAGTACTTAGTTAAATGAATTTATAATAAGAGCAGTTAAGTTACTTAATGATAAGTGTCAGGCCATAATTGAGTCTTAATAAACACTAATATTTATTAGTTTTAAAGGTGAAATCATAGTTTCAATTTTGCTGATTAGCAATTAATTATTTTTATGTTCTTAATATCATCTGACATTTTAGTTTTTATGGAGATTGTACTTTAAATTCATCATAAAACAGTCATACTACCAGACAAAGAAATGTTATGATGCAGTCTCATACATGTGAATTTATTTATGTACAAATCATAGATAATAATCATATCTACATGGCAACATTAAACAAATGTTAATCAAAATTAGATGTTTATCACTTAAATTTTCTCATGATGTAATTTGATGTGAAAAATCAAAATACAGAAAACACTGCACTTGGAAAAGCTTGCTGGCAACACCAGGAAGTGCAATTAAAGGAAGTAGAAATTGCCAAATACATTAAAAAACTGTGAACAGATTATAAACATTAGTAGATTGACTTAAAAATACTGCTCCAATACAATATTGTAAAGTAATTAGCCTCCAATCAAAATAAATTTTAATTAAAAAAATATATATTGCTCCCTTCTTTTTATCTCTTTTTTCATTCTGGAATTTTTGTTGCATAAAAGGAAGAATTTCTATAGTTTCCTATTTTCTCACTAAAAAAAATCTTTACACTTTATTAAGCTTTTTATTTTTAATTTTTATTTTTACTTTATTTTGCTTTACAATACTGTATTGGTTTTGCCATAGTGTGAAGTGAAGTCGCTCAGTCATGCCCGACTCTTTGCGACCTCATGGATAGTAGCCTGCCCCAAGCTCCTCTGTCCATGGGATTTTCAAGGCAAGAGTACTGGAGTGGGCACGAATCAGCCACGGGTGTACATGAGTTCCGAATCCTGAACCACCCTCCCACCTCCTACCCCATATTATCTCTCTGGATCATCGCCATGTACCAGCCCAAAGCCTCCTGTATCCTGTATCGAATATAGACAGGCGATTCATTTCTTACATGATAGTATACATGTTACAATGCCATTCTCCCAAATCATCCCACCCTCTCCCTCTCCCACAGAGTCCAAAGTCCGTTCTACACATCTGTGTCTCTTTTACTGTCTCGCATACAGGGTTACCATTACCACCTTTCTAAATTCCATATATATGTGTTAGTATACTGTATTGGTGTTTTTCTTTCTGGCTTACTTCACTTTGTATAATCGGCTCCAGTTTCATCCACCTCATTAGAACTGATTCAAATGTATTCTTTTTAAGGACTGAGTAATACTCCATTGTGTATATGTACCACAGCTTTCTTATCCATTCATCTGCTGATGGACATCTAGGTTGTTTCCATGTCCTGGCTATTATAAACAGTGCTGTGATGATAAGAGACAGACCCTGCTCTGGTGTCTCTCAGGATTTCTTGTTTGCCTTTGGTCTTATGTAGGTTGAGCATAAAATTCCAGCCAATATTGTTTCATAACCCTAAAAATGAGGATGTCATACAAGTGCTGCACTCAGTGTGCCAGCAAATTTGGAAAATTCAGCAGTGGCCATAGAGCTGGAAAAGGTCAGCTTTCATTCAAATCCCAAAGAAAGGCCATGCCAAAGAATGTTCAAACTACTGCACAACTGCCTATTTCACATGCTAGCAAGCTAATCCTCAAACTCCTTCAAGCTGGACTTCAGCTATATGTGAACCAAGAAACTCCAGATGTACAAGCTGAATTTAGAAAAGGCAGACGAGCCAGAGGTCAAATTGTCAGCATCTATAGGATCATAGAAAAAGAAAGAGAATTCCAGAAAAGCATCTACTTCTATTTCATTAACTATGCTAAAACCTTTGATTGTATGAATAATAACAAACTGTGGAAAGTTCTTGAAGAGATAGGAATATAAGACCATCTTACCTGCCTCCTGAGAGACTTGTATGCAGGTCAAGAAGCAGCAGTTAGAACCAGACATGAAACAGTGAACTGGTTCCTAACTGGGAAAGGAGTATATCAAGGCTGTATATTGTCACCCTGGTTATTTAACTTATATGCAGAGTAAATCTTGTGAAATGCTGGAGTGGATGAGTCACAAGCTGGAATTAAGATTACTAGGAGAAATATTAGCAATCTCAGATATGCAGATGATACCATTCTAATGGCATAAAGCAAAGAGAAACTAAAGTGCATCTTGATGGAGAGTGAAAGAGAAGAGTGAAAAAGCTGGCTTAAAACTCAGCATTCAAAACTCACCATTTCATGGTTACTGCACCTTGAAAATTAAAAGACACTTGCTCCTTGAAAGAAAAACTATGACGAAGCTAGCCAGCATATTAAAAAGTAGAGACATCACTTTGCTGACAGGGCTGCATCTAGTCAAGCTATGGGTTTTCCAGTAGTCTTATATGGATATGAGAGTTGGACCATAAAGAAGGCTGAGCACTGAATAATTGATGCTTTCAAACTGTGGTGCTGGAGAAGACTCTTGAGAGTCCCTTGGATAGCAAACAGATCAAGCCAGTCAATCCGGAAGGAAATCAACCTTGAGTATTCACTGGAAGGACTGATGCTGAAGCTCCAATACTTTGGTCACCTGATGCAAAGGGCCAGCTCATTGGAAAAGACCCTGATACTGGGAAAGGTTGAAGGCAGGAGAAGAAGGGATAACAAAGGTGGTTGGATGGCATCAGTGACTCAGTAAACATGAGTTTGAGCAAAAGAAACTCCTGCACCATCCAGGAGATGGTGAGAGACAGGGAAGCCATTGTCCATGGGATT
Source organism: Cephalophus harveyi (assembly GCA_006410635.1). NCBI lineage: Eukaryota > Metazoa > Chordata > Mammalia > Artiodactyla > Bovidae > Cephalophus > Cephalophus harveyi. Next base: position 135,194 of record SJYT01073221.1, on the reverse strand, counting down.
CCAAAGAGTCAGACACAACTCAGTGACTGAACAGTGATAAATTATTTCATATATTTCATTTGTTTCTTTCTCTCTGCTCCTTCAGTTAGGCTCTGATGATCCCCAGGTGGATTAGGTTCTCATTCCTGCTGCTGCTGCTGCTGCTAAGTCGCTTCAGTCGTGTCTGACTCTGTGCGACCCCATAGATGGCAGCCCACCAGGCTCCCCCGTCCCTGGGATTCTCCAGGCAAGAATACTGGAGTGGGTTGCCATTTCCTTCTCCCAATGCATGAAAGTGAAAAGTGAAAGTGAAGTCGCTCAGTCGTGTCCGACTCTTAGTGACCCCATGGACTGTAGCCTACCAGGCTCTTCCATCCATAGGATTTTCCAGGCAAGAGTACTGGAGTGGGGTGCCATTGCCTTCTCTGTCTCGTTCCTAGGCTTCCCCAAGTGCAGCCTTATTAAGAAGAACAGAATGCTGTCTCTGTTGGAGCATAAAGAGTGTTCTCACTGATATTTTATGTGAGGATCTGGTGACCTGGTTGAGCTCCTCAGAGAAAACCCCACAATCTTGTGAGTGTCATCCCCCATCATTACGTCCCTTCTGGACATTTTAACACAGGTTGTCTCCCCTGAGCCTCTGGCAACTCATAAATTACAGTTAAGGCTTTCCTGCCCCAGGACTGGCTCCTGTGATAATTTCCACTTGTGGAGTCTCCACTCCAGATGTTCTGTTCTCCCATGTGGGATGCAGGAGGGAAACAGAGGTGGGTAGTTCTGGGCCCAGGGCAGCTAGGCAGTGAGGAAACCTGAGCAGGTTAGCCTCTGTAAAGTGGTTTCTCTTGAGGTCAGATATGGTGAAGGCCTGGAGCATTGGGAAAAAATGACACTCAAACATAGAAGTGTCATGAAGAAGTCCTTAGACCTTATAAGCAAAAGCAACATTCTTTAGTGCCAATAAAAGGTGCACATTTGGTTTTGACTTGATTCACTGATCATTGACCCTTGAGTTGAGAAAATCCCTTGGAAAATGGAATGGCTACCCACTCCAGTATTCTTTCCTGGAGAATTCCATGGATAGAGGAGCCTGGTGGGCTACTGTCCACGTGGTTGCAAAGAGTTGCACGATTGAAGTGACTGGCACACTTTTACTTCTTATCCAGTATAATGGAGCAAGATGTCACCAGTGACACATTTTCAGTGTCATTTATATTATAATAACATTTAAAGTTTGTGATGGACAGGGAGGCCTGGTGTGCTGCGATTCATAGGGTTGCAAAGAGACTGAGCGACTGAACTGAACTGAAAGTTTTGAAAATGCAGTTTTGTTAGTCCGACTTCATCCCCTCTACAGTCAGAAACCACACATTGTAAGTATAAACTGGGAGGACATTTGTGCGAGTAATTCGAGGAATCTTGAGAACGTGACTGTGTTGACAGGTTGTGATGAACTCCGTGTCAGACAAGTGTGTGTGAGTGACTTGCAGATGAGATATTCAAGGCCACATAGAAAGTCAGTTCAGACACTGTCTTGACCGAGGCCTTCCCAACAGGGTGATTCCTAAATGACAGACTCTGAAGAATAAGTAGTCTGTTCCTTGGAACCACAGGAACATCTGTCTCCTCATCAGATGTTTGTTTGCATAACAAATCGTTGCCTGAGATACTGAACCATCCTGAATCCTTGACTGTTTTTGTGCAATATAGAAACTCACAAGTGTTTTCTTATGTGACTGTACAAGCCACCTAAAATATTTTAGCAGGTTCAAGGCAAATTCTGCTTTCACCTGACTCATTCATTATGAGGAGAGAGATCTGTTTTTAAGGTAGAGTTTGAATGGTGCATGAGACCAAAATCTCTTTTTTCTTAAAAAAAAAAAAAAAAATTCTTGGAGTATAATTGCCTTACAGTGTTCTGTTCATTTCTAATGTGTAGCAAACATAAAAGCTTGCACATTTCAAAAAAAATAGGGAATTCAAAATTTAGAAAAAGAAGAGATATAGTTACACATACAGCTGAATGTATATGTATAATTATATCCCCTCTTTGTTTGGGTTTACTTCTCGTTTAGGTCACCAAGGGGGACAGAGAGGTGGGATGATTTGGGAGATTTGGATTGACATATACACACTACTGATGCTAAGAATAAAATAGATAATTAATGAGAACCAATAGTACAGTACAGAATCTTCTTAAATTTTTTCTTTATTTGTTTATGGCTGTGCTGGGTCTTCATTGCTGTGTGGGCTTTTTTTTCTAGTTGTGGTGCATTGTGGCTTCTCTTGTCAAGGCTCCAGGGCTCCAGAGCACCGGCTCAATAGTTGTGGCACTGGCTTAGTTGCTCTACAGCATGTGGGATCTTCCTGGACCAGGGATCGAACTCATATCTCCTGCATTGGCAGGTGAGGTAGAGCCACCAGAGAAGCCCCCAGGATTGTTCTGGAACACTCTTCTCTTGGCCTTTAATGGCTCAATAGTTGTGGCACTGGCTTAGTTGCTCTACAGCATGTGGGATCTTCCTGGACCAGGGATCGAACTCATATCTCCTGCATTGGCAGGTGAGGTAGAGCCACCAGAGAAGCCCCCAGGATTGTTCTGGAACACTCTTCTCTTGGCCTTTAACATATTCTGGCAATCAGATTGATACACTGTTTAAATAAATTTAAATTTATTTTTCTTTGAGTAGGGGAAGTTGATACTGCTTCAAATATCTTCTGAAGTTAGGCTTTAAATTTCACATTCATATATCCCAGGAGGTAGGCAGGACTTTCCAATAGATGACAGTAAGGGTCAAGCACACTTCAATTCATGCTTAATCATAACATGCTTACATTGTAGAAATGTGCATAAATTATTAATTATAGCTCATTAAAATTTTATAAATAGCAACCCATACCAGTAGTCTTGCCTGGAGGGCTACAGTCCATGGGTTTGCAAAGACTCAAACAGGACTAAGCGACTAACACTTTCACTTGCTCAACTTTTCTCAAGCCAAAAAAAAAACAAATCTAGCTGTGTTTTGTTCACACTCTCATAAATTCAGAGTGTCTTGTTAAGATCTGTTGGGACGTATCTTGGTCTTTATGGTCTGAATTTCTGCGGCTTCTTCTCAAAATGCCTCCAGCTGTCACCAAAGCTACTCTTGGTCTCTACTCAAAACTTGCCCCCTCCACTTTTAGCAGGAGTGAGCATACGTCTTTAAGTTAAAGGGTCCAGAAATCTTAAGCCAGGCCTCTCAAGAAGTTTATAGCTGGTTTTTCAGGGGCCATAAACCTAATCCCAGAACACCAACCAAGATGACGACACATCCAGGAGACAACTTCTCCAGAAGACCCAGGAAGCAAGCTCCCAATATCAGAGGCGAGTTGTCCTATTTCAGTTTGCTCTCCCAAGTTCTCTCCTTGCACCCTCACTTTCTTCTGCATTTACTTAAGAATCTAGATTATTAACAGATACTCAAACCTCTTATTTACAACGTGTATGTGTTTCCCATCTTTTTCTTGTGATGCTTTGAATCACTCCTTTGTGTGTCTTTTGATTAAGATGCACGTTCAGGATAATGTTTTTACTTGTGTTCCTTTGAATGACAACCAGCTTTATTTGATTCTAGGTCATTGCAGTAAGAAAGGTGGTTTCCTGTGTAATTGGAATCAAGCAATAAGTGCTTTGTAAATGACAAAACATTGTGTCAAGTGGCCAGAAAAATAAAACTCCCATCAAACCTAGACATGAAGATGTCTGCCTAAACAATAACAACACTTGGCAACTTTGTAGCCCATGTTTCACAGAAATAGAGCTTGGGAACCCTTTCAGTTCAGTTTAGTTCAGTCCCTCAGTCATATCTGACTCTTTGAGACCCCATGAACTGCAGCATGTTCCATCAAACCTAGACATGAAGATGTCTGCCTAAACAATAACAACACTTGGCAACTTTGTAGCCCATGTTTCACAGAAATAGAGCTTGGGAACCCTTTCAGTTCAGTTTAGTTCAGTCCCTCAGTCATATCTGACTCTTTGAGACCCCATGAACTGCAGCCTGTCAGGCCTCCCTGTCCATCACCAACTCCCAGAGTTTATCCAAACTCATGTCCATTGAGTCAGTGATGCCATCCAACCATCTCATCCTCTGTCGTCCCCTTCTCCTCCCGCCCTCAATCTTTCCCAGCATCAGAGTCTTTTCAAATGAGTCATCTCTTCGCATCAGGTCACCAAACTATTGGAGTTTCAGCTTCAACATTAGTCCTTCCAATGAACAGCCAGGACTGATCTCCTTTAGGATGGACTGGTTGGATCTCCAGTTGCAGTCCAAGGGACTCTCAAGAGTCTTCTCCAACACCAAAGTTCAAAAACATCAATTCTTCAGCACTCAGCTTTCTTCACAGTCCAACCCTCACATCCATACATAACTACTGGAAAAAGCATAGCTTTGACTAGATGGACTTTTGTTGACAAAGTAAGGTCTATGCTTTTCAAAATGCTATCTTGGTTGGTCATAACTTGTCTACCAAGAAGTAAGCGTCTTTTAATTTCATGGCTGCAGTCACCATCAGCAGCAATTTTGGAGCCCCCAAAAATAAAGTCTGACACTGTTTCCACTGTTTCCCCATCTATTTCCCATGAAGTGATGGGACCAAATGCCATGATCTTCATTTTCTGAATGTTGAGCTTTAAGCCAATTTTTTCACTCTCCACTTTCATTTTCATCAACAGGCTTTTTTGTTCTTCTTCACTTTCTGCCATAAGGGTGGTGTCATCTGCATATCTGAGGTTATTGATATTTCTCCCGGCAATCTTGATTCCAGCTTGTGCTTCTTCCAGCCCAGTGTTTCTCATGATGTACTATGCATATAAGTTAAATAAGCAGGATGACAATATACAGCCTTGATGTAGTCCTTTTACTATTTGGAACCAGCCTGTTGTTCCATGTCCAGTTCTAACTGTTGCTTCCTGGCCTGCATACAGGTTTCTCAAGAGGCAGGTCAGGTGGTCTGGTATTCCCATCTCTTTCAGAATTTTCCACAGTTTATTGTGATCCACACAGTCAAAGGCTTTGGCATAGTCAATCGAGCAGAAATAGATGTTGTTCTGGAACTCTCTTGCTTTTTCCATGATCCAGTGGATGTTGGCAATTTGATCTCTGGTTCCTCTGCTTTTTCTAAAATCAGCTTGAACATCAGGAAGTTCACAGTTCGCGTATTGCTGAAGTCTGGCTTGGAGAATTTCGAGCATTACTTTACTAGCGTGGAGATGAGCAGTAGTTTGAGCATTCTTTGGCATTGCCTTTCTTTGGGATTGGAATGAAAAATGACCTTTTTCAGTCCTTTAGCAACTGCTGAATTTTCCAAATTTGCTGGCATATTGAGTGCAACATTTTCACAGCATCATCTTTCAGGATTTGAAATAGCTCAACTGGAATTCCATTACCTCCATTAGCTTTGTTCGTAGTGATGCTTCCTAAGTCCCACTTGACTTCACATTCCAGGATGTCTAGCTCTAGGTGAGTGATCACACCATCATGATTATCTGGGTCCTGAAGATTTTTTGTGTACAGTTCTGTGTTTTCTTGCCACCTCTTCTTTTTTTATTTATTTTAATTGGAGGTTAATTACTTTACAATATTGTATCGGTTTTGCCATACATCAACATGAATCTGCCACAGGTATACACATGCTCCCCATCCTGAACCCCCCTCCCTCCTCCCTTCCCATACCATCCTTCTGAGTCGTCCCAGTGCACCAGTACCAAGCATCCAGTATCATGCATTGAACCTGGACTGGTGATTTGTTTCATATATGGTATTATACATATTTCAATGCCATTCTCCCAAATCATCACACCCTTTCCCTCTCCCACAGAGTCCAAAAGCCTGTTCTATACATCTGTGTCTCTTTTGCTGTCTCACATGCAGGGTTATTGTTACCATCTTTCTAAATTCTATATATATGCATTAGTATACTGTATTGGTATTTTTCTCTCTGGCTTACTTCACTGTGTATAATAGGCTCCAGTTTCATCCACCTCATTAGAACTGATTCAAATGAATTCTTTTTAATGGCTGAGTAATACTCTATTGTGTATATGTGCCACAGCTTTCTTATCCATTCATCTGCTGATGGACATCTAGGTTGCTTCCCTGTCCTGGCTATTATAAACAGTGCTGCGATGAACACTGGGGGTACACGTTGCCATCTCTTTTTAATATCTTCTGCTTCTGTTAGGTCCCTACCATTTCTGTCCTTTATTGAACCCATCTTTGCATGAAATGTTCCCTTGATATATCTAATTTTCTTGAAGAGATCTCTAGTCTTTCCCATTCTAATGTTTTCCTCTACTTCTTTGCATTGATCACTGAGGAAGGCTTTCTTATCTATCCTTGCTATTCTTCGGGACTCTGCATTCAAATGGGTATGTCTTTCCTTTTCCCCTTTGCTTTTCACCTCCCTTCATTTCACAGCTATTTGTAAGGCCTTCTTAGACAGCCGTTTTGCTTTTTTGTATTTCTTTTCCTTGGGGATGGTCTTGATTCCTGTCTCCTGTACAATGGCATGAACCTCCATCCATAGTTCATCACGCACTCTGTCAGATCTAGTCCCTTATATCTATTTCTCATTTCCACTGTATAGTCATAAGGGATTTGATTTAGGTCATACCTGAATGGTGTAGGGGTTTTCTCCACTTTCTTCAATTCCAGTCTGAATCTGGCAATAATGTGTTCATGATCTGAGCCACAGTCAGCTCCTGGTCTTGTTTTTGCTGACTGTATAGAGCTTCTCCATCTTTGGCTGCAAATAATATCAGTTTGATTTCACTGTTGACCATCTGGTGATGTCCATGTGTAAAGTCTTCTCTTGTGTTGTTGGAAGAGGGTGTTTGCTATGACCAGTGTGTTCTCTTGGCAGAACTCTATTAGCCTTTACCCTACTTCATTCCTTACTCCAAGGCCAAATTTGCCTGTTAGTCCAGGTATTTCTTGACTTCTTACGTTTGCATTCTAGTCCCCTATAATGAAAAGGATATCTTTTTTTGGAGCGTTAGCTCTAGAAGGTCTTGTATGTCTTCATAGAACTGTTCAGCTTCTTCAGCGTTACTGGTTGGGGCATAGACTTGGATTACCATGATATTGAATCATTTGCCTTGGACATGAACAAAGATCATTCTGTCACTTTTGAGATTGAATCCAAGTATTGAATTTCAGACTCTTTTGTTGACCATGATGGCTACTCCATTTCTTCTAAGGGATTCCTGCCCAGAGTAGTAGATATAATGGTCATCTGAGTTAAATTCACCCATTCCAGTCCATCCTAGTTCGCTGATTCCTAGAATGTTGATGTTCACTCTTGCCATATCCTGTTTGACCACTTCCAATTTGCCTTGATTCATGGACCTTTTATATACCATAGACAATGGATTTTGCCAAAAATCATAACAATGTCTCTATATTTTCTTTGATTTTAAATTAAAGTTAAACTATATTTAGATTTTCTTTTAGATATTCTCCTTAAAATTGCTCATTGAATACTTTAGAAACAACTTTTTAAATTTAAATTTATTTATGTTAATTGGAGGCTAATTTTGACATATTTATTTCAGAATATTTGATATAATTAAATTCCTAATGGTTGCATTTTGGTAGAGAAAAATTAAATGCCATATACATGGTATTATATGAGACATGGAAAAATGCATGCTACTTAAACCTTAAGTTTATAAACACGTTCACCTGCTTCTCTAGCTACATCCTTGTAAAATGTTTAACACTGTACAAGCATTTTTACAATATATTTATCCCTTCTTCCAGCAGAAAAGTAATCTCTAAGTTATGCTCAATAATCACTTTCTCACATATCCTGTGACTCTCAAAATCTCCAGCCTAAGGAGTCATGTAATGCCACTGAATCCATGAATTGTGTTAGTTCTCACTGACTTGGAGTACTGTATATTTTTTTAATAGACTTTTTTTGCTTTTACTATACTCGCTACTGGGGCCTACAGCAAGGTTTACCTCTTTTAGTTCAGAAAGTAGGAATTCAGCAAGTAACATATCAGTTTTATCAGTTTAGTACTGTTTCAGGAATGTCTCCTGAGGGATATGGTAGTAAAACTGCGTTAAAATACTCTCATTTACTTTCATGGTAACACTTTTTCACATTGATTTTCTCAAAACTAGACTTTGCTGTGTTGTTTTTCACTGAGCCTCAGAAATAACTGAAAACAATATGTTTAGTCATCAATCTGTTGTTTAAGTTATATTTGAAGAAAAACTATGTAGAATATGATACAGTCAAGTTTTAGAAATTCTAATTTGTAAGTGCATTCTAATGTACTGGTATTATAAATCTCTGTGCTATATGCAAATATTTGAATACAGTTATACCAATATTCATTTATTAGAAAAATTAATTTGAAATATTAGCAAAATGTAATTATTTTTTACAGTACCACACTATATTTTGGCCACCTGATGCAAAGAATAAATTCATTGGAAAAGACCCTGATGCTGGGAAAGATTGAAGGCAAAAGGAGAAGGCAGTGACAGAGGATGAGATGATTGGAAGGCATCACTGATTCAATGGATATAAGTTTGAACAAACTCCAGGAAATCCTGAAGGACAGGGAAGCCTGATGTGCTGCAGTCCATGCGGTTGCAAAGAGTCTGACACTACTGAACAGGAATAAATATGGAGATAATTATTTTACACAGGTTACTGTGTAACATGAAATAATTATTTTACTCAGGTTATTGTTACTGTGGCCAGCCACAGCCACAATCTAATTTTTGAAATGCTTTAGTGTCCCAATCCCCTTCATGGATGACAGCCTTGTCATGACAAAGGAGCTTGCATAACTCAATGAAGCTCTGAGCCATGACATGCAGGGCCACCCAAGATGGATGGGTCATAGTAAAGAATTCTGACAGAATGTAGTTCCCTGGAGGAGGGAATGGCAAACCACTCCAGTATTCTTGCTGCAAGAACCCATAAACAGCATGAAAGTAAAAAAGATGTGACACCAGAAGATGAGCCCCTCATTTGGAAGGAGTTCAATATGCTACTGGAGAAGATCAGAGGGCAATTACTAATAGCTCCAAAAAGAATAAAGTGATTGTGCCAAAGCAGAAATGATGCTCAGTTGTGGATATGTCTGGTGGTGAAAGCAAAGTCCGAAGCTGTAAAGAACAATATTGCATAGGAACCTGGAATGTTAGGTCCATGAATAAAAGTAAATTGGATATGGTCATTCAGGAGATGGCAAGAGTGAACACTGACATCTTAGGAATCAGTGAACTAAAATGGATTGGAAAGGGAAAATTTAATTCAGATGAACGTTGTATCCACTACTGTGGGCAAGAATCCCTTAGAAGAAATATAGTAGCCCTCATAGCCAACAAAAGTCCAAATTGCAGTACTTGGGTGCAATCTCAAAAATGACAGAATGATCTCTGTTCATTTTCAAGGCAAACGACTCAACGTCACAATAATCCAAGTCTATGCCCCAACCACTGATGCTGAAGAAGTTGAAGTTGACCAGTTCTATGAAGACCTACAAGACCTTCTAGAACTAACACCCAAAATATATGTCCTTTTCTTCATAGGTGATTGGAATGCAAAAGAAGGAAGTCAAGAGATACCTAGAATAACAGGTAAGTTTGGCCATGGAGTGCAAAATGAAAAATGGAAAAGATAAACAGAGTTTTTCCTAGACAGCTCACTGGTAATAGTAAACAGCTTTTTTCAACACAACAAAATTGGTCTCTACACATGGCTACCACCAGATGTTCAATACCAAAATCAGCTTGATTATGTTCTTTGCAGCCAAACATGGAGAAGCTCTATACACTCAGGAAAAAAAAAAAAAAAAAAAAGACCAGGAGCTGACTGTGGCTCAGATAATAGGCTCCTTATTGTAAAATTCAGATTTACATTTAAGAAACTCTACTGGGCCATTTAGGAATGAGCTAAAACAAACCTCTTATGATTGATTATACAGTGGAGGTAACAGATGAAAGAATTAGATCTGGTAGGCAGAGTACCTGAAAGACTACGGTTGGAGGTTCATAACATTGTACAGGAATGACCAAATAATCCCAAAGAAAAAGAAATATAAGAAAGTGCCGGGAGCCAGCGTGAGAGATCCTACCCATGACAAGGTCATGTGGAGAGGCCTGATGGGCAAGGCGAGTCAGGCCTCAGGGTTCCCCCTGGAATTTCATGAGCATGTAACCCAAAAACGAGAGTCGACCTGATTTTATTGTACTCTGCTTTTCCACTCTTCCGACATTCTCTGCAAAAAGTTAACTTAGGGCTTCAGTCTTCTGCATTTGAAAGGAATGTTTCAGTTCAGACCCCCTCTGATAACTCTCTAACTTGCCTAACAGGTTCCCCGGACTTTTTACAGCTTGTGAATTGCTTACACCCCCCCAACCACGAGAGGCACAAAGCTTAAAGCATCTTAAAGATACAGAGCCTTTTCTAAAGAGCAAAAATTATATTGGTGATGGATTTCACTGTTGACTCAATGATTGCTGCTAGGCCTCCATATTCTTTATCTTTTAGGCACCTGGGAGGATATTAATCAATGTATTTGGGATATGGAAAAAGGTATATAGTAGTTTGATGTTAGCAACACTAGCTTTGGAGTTAATTACTTTTCTTTTGTTATAAATCACTGTACTCCTTCTACTTGTTATAAATTGTTGTATCTTTGCTATGTAAGAATGTAACTTTATTTAGTGCTTTCTGAGAGTGGCACCAGACTTTGAGAAGAACAACACAAATAAGTCTTCTGGTTGACAAACCCTTATCAGAAAAGGGCCGTAAAATGTTAATTGGCCCTCTGGCTGGAAGATGATGTAAATCACCTAAGACTGGTGTATACAACTAGGTATGCAGAGAGAAAAGCATACCTTTTGGTTTTGATAAGAGTCTGGGCTGCTAACACTGCATAATCTTTTATTACCCATTGATCTCTGTGTACAATAAAAAAGGTATAAAAGGCCTTTCTAGACAATAGAGGCCAGGCAAGTCATTGGAAGGACTGGTTTCCCCCATGTCTCCTCTTTACTCTAATTTCAGGCTGAATTCCCATCTTAGGCATGGAGACTCGCCATGTCTACTTCCTTGCCCTGGCTTCTAAGTTCCGTGAGAGAGAGAACCCAAGGGGGGGCACTCTCCGATATTTAAACGGGTGCCAGTGGCCTAACATAGATGGTGCAAACTTCTATCTCCAAGTTTTATTGGTTTTCCACATAAACCAAGTTATTCGGCCTCTTTTCTTCACTTAATTCTCCTACTACACTATTTCTTTCTAATCTAATCTTATATTTCTAATTAAATAAATAAGTTTTTCCTCGCCCACACCATCAGTGCTTCGAATTTCCCTGGATCCACTGGGGCTGGACCCCAGCAAGAAAGCAAAGTGGTTGCCTGAGGAAATTTTGCAAATAATTGAGAAAAGAAGAGAAGTGAAAGACAAAGGAGAAAGGGAAGTATATAGCTAACTGAATGCAGAGTTCCAGAAAACAGCGAGGAGATATAAGAAGACCTTCTTAAATGGATAATGTAAAGAAATAGAGGAAAACAATAGGATGGGAAAGACTAGAGATCTCAATAATAAAATTGGAAATACCAAGGAGACATTGTGTGCAACGATGGGCACAATAAAGGACAAAAACGGCAAGAACCTAACAGAAACAGAAGAGATTAAGAAGTGGCAAGAATACGCAGAAGAACTGTACAAAAAAAGGTATCATTAACCCAGATAACCACGATGGTGTGGTCACTCACCTAAAGCCATACATCCTGGAGTGTGAAGTTAAGTGGGACTGAGGAAGCGTTACTACGAATAAAGCAGGTGGAGGTGATGGAATTTCAGCGGAGCTATTTCAAATCCTAAAAGATGATGCTATTAAAGTGTTGCAGTCAATATGTCAACAACATTGGAAAACTCAGCAGTGGTGACAGGACTGGAAAAGGTCAATTTTCATTCTAATGCCAAAGTGTTCAAACTACCCTACAACTGTGTTCATGTCACATGCTAGCAATGCAATGCTCAAATCCTTCAAACTAGACTTCAGGAGTATGTGAACTAAGAATGTCCAGATATATAAGCTGGATATACAAAAGGCAGAGGAACCAGAGATGAAACTGCCAACATCCATTGGATCATAGAAAAAAGCAAGAGAATTCCAGAAATAACATATACAGCTGCTTCATTAAATATTCTAAAGCCTTTGACTGTGTGGATCACAGCAAAATGTGGAAAATTCTTAAAGAGACGGGAACACAAGATCATCCTACCTGTCTCCTGAGAAACTTGTTTGCAGGTCAAGAAGCAACATTTAGAACTGGACATGGAACAATGCACTGGTTCAAAAATGGGAAGGGAGAACATCAAGACTGTATATTTCACCCTGTTTATAAACATAGACATCATGCAAAATGCCAGGCTGGATGAAGCACAAGTTGGAATCAGGACTGCCAGGAGAAATGTTAACAACCTCAGATATGCATATGATATCACTCTAATGGCAGAAAGTGAAGAGCAACTAAAGACCCTCTTAAGAAGGGTGAAAGAGGAGAGTGAAATAGCTAGCTTAAAACTCAACACAAAAAACTAAGATCATGGCTTCTGGTCCCATCACTTCATGGCAAAAAGAAAGGCAAAAAGTGGAAGCAGTGACATATTTTATTTTGGGAGGCTCCAAAATCACTGCAGATGGTGACTGTGGCCATGAAATTAAAAGACATTTGCTCCTTGGAAGGAAAGCTATGATAAACCTAGACAGAGTATTAAAATGTAGAGACATCACTTTGCTGACTAAGGTCCATATGGTCAAAGCTATGGTTTTACCAGTAGTCATGTATGGATATGAGAGTTGGACCATAAAGAAGACAGAGGGCTAAATAATCAATGCCTTTGAATTGTGGTGCTGGAGAAAACTCTTGAAGTCCCTTGGACGGCAATAAGATCAAACCAGTCAATCCTAAAGGAAATCAACCCTGAATATTCATTGGACAGACTGATGCTGAAGCTGAAATTCCAATTCTTTGGCTACCTGATGTAAAGAACAGGTAGATCTTTACCTCATTGGTAAAGACCCTGATCCTGGGGAATACTAAAGGCAAAAGTAGAAGATGGAGGCAGAGGGTAAGACAGTTACATAGTATCGTTAAATCAACAGACATAAATTTGAGTAATTTCTGGGAGATAGTGAAGGATCAGGAAACCTGTCATGCAGTTTTCAGAGATGTGGATATGACTTAGTGACTGAACAACAAAACATCAGTGTTCCAACTTCCCAAATGTCTCATTTATCATCTCTTCATTGTGACCATTTCGATCTTAACTTATGTATAAATCTAACTACCAAGATCTGTTCTTGCTTTAAAAAAAATGATATATTCATATTTCTTGCAATAATTCTCTGTAGATTTTCTTAACTTAATTTTCCTCTATTAGTGTTATTTCTCTCATTTTATCAAACACATTTTGGAAAATATTGTCAGTGATTTATTTTCATATTCATTGGCCACATTTCTTCATTATCTGTTTTGGTCTTCATGAAATGTTTAACACTGTTAATCAAGGAGGCAGAAGTGTACCAACAAATATGCTGAGAAAGTTTCCCTCCAAAAGACTGTGCTGCTTTTGAGAGCGACTCTCCCTCACCAAAGCCATTAGGTATAATTAGGAGATACAGAGTCTCCAATTTTTCCATTTAACTTAGCAAAAATCCTGCTGTAATAGGATGAGACCATCCAATAGTAAAATATGCATTTTAACATATCAATCTGTGTCACAGGAACCTCTCTAAATGCCGAGTTCTATGTGCTAGAGGAGAACCAATAAGAGTGATTTCTGATTTCAAAAACAACCATATCTGTTTTTGGCTAGGCTTCTGCTAATACAGCTGTGAGCTCCGAGGTTCATTGTGAATTATTTAACACCTAGAATCTCTTTGTATTTTGTGAAAGATAAACTGAATAGAATGTCTTTGTAACCATGTGGAGAGTAGTAAAACATGAAGAAAAATAATCAAAGTAGGACAAGTCTTATAGATGCTTTTTGGAACACAGAGAGTAATATAAATGTTAATTTACTGCTTCCATTTGTGATTTTCAATAGCTGTTTTTCTTTCTTAATTCCTACTTTCTGTGACTTTTAAAAAATATTGGTTCAACAGATTATACAGATCATGTCTAAGTGAATGTTAGACGTTGTATCATAGGATGTCAGAGATATTACAGCATGCTTTTCTTTTCTTTTCTAAAACATATATATGTGTATATTTACACGAGAGTTGGATAAAGAACAGATACAAACAATTATGCTGACAAACTGATATTTGCCGAACAAGTACAATAGTTTATCATAATGTTCAGTAATAAATGTAAATAAAATTATTTTCCCAAGAGTCATTCTTGTCTGACATGGAGCAAAAGCTATGGACTTCTCACTTCTTTGTGAGATATCCCTCATGGCAGAAACTTAATGAATTACGAAGCAATTAGGGCCATTCTTCAGAAATGGGAAATAAATAGAAATTCTTAATCTAGGAGAAATCTCATTAGGCTACTTTTCTCAGAATTACTACTCAAAGAAATTCTTAAAAGGAAAATGGAAAGGATTACAATCAGGTGTAGTTTGTATTTAACTGTTGTATAGAGAAATTTAAGTGAGAAGAAAGAGAGAAAAAGAGAGAATCCTGTTGACATAGTTAAATACAAGACATCTAGTGACTGGTTTTCACACATATCTAAAATCTTCAGAGACTCCTCCAAACTTTCCATCTTATCTAAATTTTTATTTGCCTTACTTTCTACATTGAACTTTATTATCTGTAAAACTATATTTTTATTTGTTTATTACATATCTCACTCTTCAAGTGCATACTCAAAGACATTACAAAATTAGCCTTTTATTGTTCTCTCTCCAACACCTATCATAATGTGTGGTAGATAGAAAACACCCAATCAACATTTATGGAAAGAAAAAACAAACTGAAGTAGTGGCAGACATGAATAAAATTTGCAAATTTTCATTAGTTTTGGGAGTTACAGAACAAGCTAAATTATCTCTTGGCCTTTAAGATAAAGATGGATAAGCATGGGAATAAAAAAAAATAATGTCTCAAAGCTAAGTAGAAGCTTCATTAACTATAAGTTTCCAAGATTAGGAGAAATCAGGTAATATTTGTATTCAAAGGGTTCTTTCTTGCAAAACCAAGAATAAGTCCACATCAATTTGAGTGAAGTGATCCAAGAGAAAGAGGATAAAGAGCAATAAATTCCAACTTTAAATAATGTTAATATTTGACCAAATGAACCTTAGTTCACAGTTCAGTCGCTCAGTCGTGTCCAACACTTTGCAACCCAATGAATCGCAGCACGCCAGGCCTCCCTGTTCATTACCATCTCTCGGAGTTCACTCAGACTCAGGTCCATTGAGTCAGTGATGCCATCCAGTCATCTCATCCTCGGTTGTCCCCTTCTCCTCCTGCCCCCAATCCCTCCCAGCATCAGAGTCTTTTCCAATGAGTCAACTCTTCACATGAGGTGGCCAAAGTACTGGAGTTTCAGCTTCAGCATCATTCCTTCCAAAGAAATCCCAGGGTTGATCTCCTTCAGAATGGACTGGTTGGATCTCCTTGCAGTCCAAGGGACTCTCAAGAGTCTTCTCCAACACCACACTTCAAAAGCATCAATTCTTCGGCGATCAGCCTTCTTCACAGTCCAACTCTCACATCCATACATGACCACAGGAAAAACCATAGCCTTGACTAGACGGACCTTAGTCGGCAAAGTAATGTCTCTGCTTTTGAAAATGCTATCTAGGTTGGACATAACTTTTCTTCCAAGGAGTAAGCGTCTTCTAATTTCATGGCTGCAGTCACCATCAGCAGTGATTTTGGAGCCCAAAAAAATAAAGTCTGGCACTGTTTCCACTGTTTCCCCATCTATTTCCCATGAAGTGATGGGACCAGATGCCATGATCTTCGTTTTCTGAATGTTGAGCTTTAAGCCAACTTTTTCGCTCTCCTCTTTCACTTTCATCAAGAGGCTTTTTAGCTCCTCTTCACTTTCTGCCATAAGGGTGGTGTCATCTGCATATCTGAGGTTATTGATATTTCTCCCAGCAATCTTGATTCCAGCTTGTGTTTCTTCCAGTCCAGCATTTCTCATGATGTACTAGGATTTGGCATTTCTTAAGTGGTCTGTTCTTTATTTATAAAACTGCCTATCTATATGTTCTCTATAAGATAACAATAAGGTATTCCTTAGATCCCAAAGCTTAACATATGCTAGACTAATCAGAATAAAATAAGGTTAGTAGCAATGAAAGAAATTTTCACATATTGAGGTTCTTTGGATTATACAGGGCTTGGCTTGAACTTTATGCTAACTAGCACAGTCTGTCTTCAGTTCAGTTCAGTCACTCAGTCATGTCCGACTCTTTTTGACTCAATGTAATGCAGCACGCCAGGTCTCCCTCTCCATCACCAACTCCCAGAGTGCACTCAAACCGATGTCCATTGAGTCAGTGATGTCATTCAACCATCATCCTCTGTTGTCCCCTTCTCTTCCTGGCCTCAAACTTTCCCAGCATCAGGGTTTTTTCAAATGAGTCAGCTCTTCACATCAGGTGGCCAAAGTATTGAAGTTTAAGCTTCAGCATCAGTCCTACCAATGAAAACCCAGGACTGATCTCCTTTAGGATGGACTGGTTGGTTCTCCTTGCAGTCCAAGGGACTCTCAAGAGTCTTCTCCAACACCACACTTCAAAAGCATCAATTCTTCGGCACTCAGCTTTCTTTATAGTCCAACTCTCACATCCATACATGACCACTGGAAAAACCATAGCCTTGACTAAACGGACCTTGTTGACAAAGTAATGTCTCTGCTTTTTAATATTCTGTCTAGGTTGGTGATGATAATTCCCTTTCAAGGAATAAGTGTCTTTTAATTTCATGGCTGCAATCACCATCTGCAGTGATTTTGGAGCCCAGAAAAACAAAGTCAGGTCACTGTTTCCACTGTTTCCCATCTAATTACCATGAAGTGATGGGACCGGATGCCATGATCTTAGTTTTCTGAATGTTGAGCTTTAAGCCAACTTTTTCACTCTCCTCTTTCACTTTCATCAAAAGGCTCTTTAGTTCTTCTTCACTTTCTGCCATAAGGGTTGTGTCATCTGCATATCTGAGGTTACTGATATTTCTCCCAGCAATCTCGATTCCAGCTTGTACTTCATCCAGACCAGCATTTCTCATGATGTACATATCAGTTAAATAAGCAGGGTGACAATATACAGCCTTGACAGACTCCTTTTCATATTTGGAACCAGTCTGTTGTTTCATGTCCAGTTCTAACTGTAGCTTCCTAACCTGCACACAATTTCTCAAGAGGCAGGTCAAGTGGTCTGGAATTGCCATCTCTTTAAGAATTTTCCACACTTTATTGTGATCCACACAGTCAAAGGTTTTGGCATAGTCAATAAAGCAGAAATAGATGTTTTTCTGGAACTCTCTTGCTTTTTCCACGATCCAATGGATGTTGGTAATCTGATCTCTGGTTCCTCTGCCTTTTCTAAAACCAGATTGAACATCAGGAAGTTCACAGTTCGCGTATTGCTGAAGTCTGGCTTGGAGAATTTCGAGCATTACTTTACTAGCGTGGAGATGAGCAGTAGTTTGAGCATTCTTTGGCATTGCCTTTCTTTGGGATTGGAATGAAAAATGACCTTTTTCAGTCCTTTAGCAACTGCTGAATTTTCCAAATTTGCTGGCATATTGAGTGCAACATTTTCACAGCATCATCTTTCAGGATTTGAAATAGCTCAACTGGAATTCCATTACCTCCATTAGCTTTGTTCGTAGTGATGCTTCCTAAGTCCCACTTGACTTCACATTCCAGGATGTCTAGCTCTAGGTGAGTGATCACACCATCATGATTATCTGGGTCCTGAAGATTTTTTGTGTACAGTTCTGTGTTTTCTTGCCACCTCTTCTTTTTTTATTTATTTTAATTGGAGGTTAATTACTTTACAATATTGTATCGGTTTTGCCATACATCAACATGAATCTGCCACAGGTATACACATGCTCCCCATCCTGAACCCCCCTCCCTCCTCCCTTCCCATACCATCCTTCTGAGTCGTCCCAGTGCACCAGTACCAAGCATCCAGTATCATGCATTGAACCTGGACTGGTGATTTGTTTCATATATGGTATTATACATATTTCAATGCCATTCTCCCAAATCATCACACCCTTTCCCTCTCCCACAGAGTCCAAAAGCCTGTTCTATACATCTGTGTCTCTTTTGCTGTCTCACATGCAGGGTTATTGTTACCATCTTTCTAAATTCTATATATATGCATTAGTATACTGTATTGGTATTTTTCTCTCTGGCTTACTTCACTGTGTATAATAGGCTCCAGTTTCATCCACCTCATTAGAACTGATTCAAATGAATTCTTTTTAATGGCTGAGTAATACTCTATTGTGTATATGTGCCACAGCTTTCTTATCCATTCATCTGCTGATGGACATCTAGGTTGCTTCCCTGTCCTGGCTATTATAAACAGTGCTGCGATGAACACTGGGGGTACACGTTGCCATCTCTTTTTAATATCTTCTGCTTCTGTTAGGTCCCTACCATTTCTGTCCTTTATTGAACCCATCTTTGCATGAAATGTTCCCTTGATATATCTAATTTTCTTGAAGAGATCTCTAGTCTTTCCCATTCTAATGTTTTCCTCTACTTCTTTGCATTGATCACTGAGGAAGGCTTTTTATTGGTGTTTTTCTTTCTGGCTTACTTCACTCTGTATAATAGGCTCCAGTTTCATCCATCTCATTAGAACTGATTCAAATGAATTCTTTTTAATGGCTGAGTAATACTCTATTGTGTATATGTGCCACAGCTTTCTTATCCATTCATCTGCTGATGGACATCTAGGTTGCTTCCCTGTCCTGGCTATTATAAACAGTGCTGCGATGAACACTGGGGGTACACGTTGCCATCTCTTTTTAATATCTTCTGCTTCTGTTAGGTCCCTACCATTTCTGTCCTTTATTGAACCCATCTTTGCATGAAATGTTCCCTTGATATATCTAATTTTCTTGAAGAGATCTCTAGTCTTTCCCATTCTAATGTTTTCCTCTACTTCTTTGCATTGATCACTGAGGAAGGCTTTCTTATCTATCCTTGCTATTCTTCGGGACTCTGCATTCAAATGGGTATGTCTTTCCTTTTCCCCTTTGCTTTTCACCTCCCTTCATTTCACAGCTATTTGTAAGGCCTTCTTAGACAGCCGTTTTGCTTTTTTGTATTTCTTTTCCTTGGGGATGGTCTTGATTCCTGTCTCCTGTACAATGGCATGAACCTCCATCCATAGTTCATCACGCACTCTGTCAGATCTAGTCCCTTATATCTATTTCTCATTTCCACTGTATAGTCATAAGGGATTTGATTTAGGTCATACCTGAATGGTGTAGGGGTTTTCTCCACTTTCTTCAATTCCAGTCTGAATCTGGCAATAATGTGTTCATGATCTGAGCCACAGTCAGCTCCTGGTCTTGTTTTTGCTGACTGTATAGAGCTTCTCCATCTTTGGCTGCAAATAATATCAGTTTGATTTCGCTGTTGACCATCTGGTGATGTCCATGTGTAAAGTCTTCTCTTGTGTTGTTGGAAGAGGGTGTTTGCTATGACCAGTGTGTTCTCTTGGCAGAACTCTATTAGCCTTTACCCTACTTCATTCCTTACTCCAAGGCCAAATTTGCCTGTTAGTCCAGGTGTTTCTTGACTTCTTACGTTTGCATTCTAGTCCCCTATAATGAAAAGGATATCTTTTTTTGGAGCGTTAGCTCTAGAAGGTCTTGTATGTCTTCATAGAACTGTTCAGCTTCTTCAGCGTTACTGGTTGGGGCATAGACTTGGATTACCATGATATTGAATCATTTGCCTTGGACATGAACAAAGATCATTCTGTCACTTTTGAGATTGAATCCAAGTATTGAATTTCAGACTCTTTTGTTGACCATGATGGCTACTCCATTTCTTCTAAGGGATTCCTGCCCAGAGTAGTAGATATAATGGTCATCTGAGTTAAATTCACCCATTCCAGTCCATCCTAGTTCGCTGATTCCTAGAATGTTGATGTTCACTCTTGCCATATCCTGTTTGACCACTTCCAATTTGCCTTGATTCATGGACCTAACATTCCAGGTTCCTATGCAATATTGCTCTTTACAGCATCGAACATTGCTTCTATCACCAGTTACATCCACAACTGGGTGTTTTTTTTTTTTGCTTTGGCTTCATCCCTTGATTCTTTCTGGAGTTATTTCTCCACTGATCACCAATAGCATATTGGGCACCTACCAACCTGTGAAGTTCATCTTTCAGTGTCCTATCTTTTTGCCTTTTCATGCTATTCATGGGGTTCTCAAGGCAAGAATACTGAAGTGGTTTGCCATTCCCTTCTCCAGTGGACCACATTCTGTCAGACCTCTCCACTATGACCCATCTCTCTTGGGTGGCCCCATAGGGCATGGCTTGGTTTCACTGACTTAGACAAGGCTGTGGTCCCTGTGACCAGATTGGCTAGTTGTCTGTGATTGTGGTTTCCATCTGTCTGCCCTCTGATGCTCTCTCTCAGTGCCTACCATCTTAAAGTCTGTCTTATGGCCTATCAATCACTCATTGCATACTTATTTTAACCATTAAAGAAAAGGATACATTGTAGAGAAGTAAAGAGTGTGTATTTTGAAGATACAGATAAACCTCCATCCTGGGGATCCCAGGGTTAGTACACCTTCATGATAAGGCTTCCTTCTCAGGTACCAAGGCCATACTGATCACTGTGTACATGCTAACTTGTCTTTCTTTCTTTTTTGTTGAAAACTTGAAAAATGCACTGCTGTTATATGTGATGTTCTTTGTTCTAGCAAGATATAAAACTGTGTTGAAAATCATACTTTTCCAGAGTAGTTCCTCGGAGCTATTTGAGTGGTTATATCCCAGACTATAGTCGGTTTCGCTCAAATAAAATTATCCTTTATTCTTATTAAAGATTTTTTTATTATTATTTCTATCACCTCATGGATTCAAAGAAGATGGACCAAAATTAGTCAAACTTAGACTAATGTTTAATCATTTAAACATTAGTTTTTAAAAAACAGTCCACCAGCCTGCTGCTAGAAAGGTGGGGGTGGGGAGGAAAGGGCATCAGCATTGTTTGATGTAGCTTGCAGTATGTCAAAGAAACCTACCAAGTTCACCTGGAGTCTGCTTTGGACTGGTGCCCTGATCTAAGCATGAGTCCCTTGAGCATCCATTCTGCCCTCTGAGCTTAACAGCACTCCAGGTGCTTTGGTAAATTTCTTCTGAAATCAGGACCTCATTGTCTTAAGTAGATGGCCTGTGAGTTTTATTTGAGCTGTTATCTTAAGACATGGAGTCTTAAGGGGATACTCTGATCTTTCCGAGGTAAAAGGGACATAGGAAGACATTCCTAGCCAGGGACTTGGAAGAATTTCAAAGCAGAAAAGACCAAAAAGAAATTTTGGAGTAACTGGATTGGTTGACTTTTAAAAATCTAGCTTAAGATTGGAAAAATTTATATAATTATGGGCTGAACCAAATGTTTGGGTGCAAAGGAGAGACTTAATCTATTCAGTTATGAAAAGAAGGGACATTACCAGTCACAAGGTGTTCTCAGGTGACCAGGAACCAAGAAAAGATGTCTGAGAATTGGAATCTCATCATGACACTATTTGTAATGTACGGCTCATCCTGGATCCTGGGACATACACACATAAGGACTGGTCACCCATTGCTCTGAGCCACCAGTATGGTTTCTAAAACCTGGCAGGAAAAACTGAGACATTCTCAAACTGATTTCTGCACACACAAACTAGGGATAAATAAAAACTCACTTGATCCTTTCAAAATTCTTACCCTAAAAGGGAACACATATACTCCTAGGAGAAAACTTAAGGTTGTAATTTAATTATGTCCTTGAACTGTAAACGTAGACCATATTGCCTGAGACTACAGCCTTTGCTCAATCAGTAAAATCCAAAACTGAAAAAAAGAGGAGTAGGATAAGAGGTGTCTTTAAACTCAAGAAAATATTTTTAACTTATTCCAGTTTTTATTTACATACCAGTGAGTTTACATTGTAATGCCTGATTTATGACTAAGTTTTAAAATAAGGCTATGAGTTCTTTGGTTGTGTCTGTTTACATTCATGTGTGTATATTAGAAATATGACATTTCTTTGCCTTCAGATGGTCTTAGAAAAATTAATTTGTAAAAGAGAAATTTTTAATTTACTTAAGTGTTTAAAAAATATGTATTTATAAACATAATCAAAACGAACCTGAATTTTGTAAAGGATCAGGTGATTTTAGATTAATCTTTAATGAGTGAAACAAGTTAATATTTTATTGGTTTAATTAAACAGGTTATATCTTAACAGGTGGACATTCCTGTTGGCTCAGTGGTAAAGAATCTGCCTGCTGATGCAGGAGACATGGATTCGACCCCTGGTTTGGGAAGATCCTCTGGAGCAGGGCATGGCAACCCACTCCAATATTCTTGACTGGAGAATCCCCATGGACAGAGGATCCTGGAGGGCTATAGTCCACAGGGTCACACAGAGTAGGAAATGACTGAAGTGACTTAGCACACACTCATGGGACTGACTAGTATTGGGATGGATTTAATTAAGTGAATTTTGGTATTAGTAGTAAGCTTGTGCAAAACTTGGATTAGATATTCTGTTAAGTGACAAAGTTTTCTTGAAATATCTATCTGCTGTTGATACCAGACTGAAAAGTTGCTTTATTTTTTTAATATTCTGTTGTAAGTTTATTTCTTGCCCTTCAAATCATTTATTGTCACTTTGGTTGAGTGAATAAGTATTGTTTTATACTGATTTATTTTCCTACTTAGCAAAGTGTTTTTGAAACCTTTTGATGTCTTTGAAAAACTTCCTCAAGAGCACCTGAAGCATATTCAAGATAGAAATTAAACTTAATTAGGCTTATTTGCTATGTTAAATTACATGGGAAGCAACGTCAAATGAGTGGTGCTAAATCTTCTCAGATTATATTGTATGGGGGGGGTGGTGGGATGGAGTGGTGTGTGTGTGTGTGTGTGTAGTTGCTCAGTCATGTCCAACTCTTTATGGCCCCAGGGACTGTAGCCCACCAGGCTCCTCTGTTCATGACATTCTCCAGGCTTGAATACTGGACTGGGTGGCCATTCCCTTCTCCAGGGGATTTTCCCAACCCAGGATTGAACCCAGGTCTTTTTTACTGTCTGAGCCACCATGGAAGCTCATATAGTATGGGTAAATGATATTAATATATGTAGTACAGATCATTTGACATTGCTAAAATGTAAATATATTCTAGTTTAATGTTATTAATCATAATTTTAGTTAGTTTTATCATTATTGTATGTCACAAAAATAGCCTCAACACTGAAACTTTGCTTCCAGAACCATGGAAAGGAAATGACTACAATTGCATTTTACTAACAATTATCTTCTTACTCCAAGGAATAATTTACAATAAAAATCTATTGATAATGTTAGTCTGCTTTGGTTTACAGATTGGTCCTACTTAAAAAATGATTGGGGATATTACTAAGATATATATGGATATATATGCAGTAACAACCACAATGAACATAAGTGAAAGTTCTTTTTTTTTTTTTAACCAAAAACAGAGTCAGCACAAGTTGAATTAATAGTTCTAACTTGAACTCCTCAACCAGCTAAAGATCATATATCAAATGTGACAGTCATTATGTCTTTAAATTGCAGACGACTTTGGAATACTATGGAGACAAGGACTTTTAACCTCTTCAGGACAGCTTATTAAAAAATGGAAAACAGGTTGCCAGGTTATTAAGTGTTATATTCCAAAACTGCTGGCAATTATTAAAATACTAGGGCATTCCAAATCTGGCAGTATGGAACTAAAGGAAATCAGCTTATTGATGATGTAGCCAAATAGGGAGCTTTAAATACCCATTCTGTCTAGCCTTGAGAATGGCCACTGCTTTCTGTTAACCTTGCCAACTCAGTGGAAGATTTCCATCTGCAGGCTCAGGAAATTGCCATTGAAGAAGAGAAACAAATAGGGCAACAAGAAGAGGGAATTTTGATCCCATCACACACACACACACACACACACATATATATATATATATATATATAGGAAACGATAAAACAAAACAAATAAAAAATTATAGTGCCTGTTGGAGTTCAACCATTACACCAGTATGTACAATCTTTATCTCAATGGGCACTTGAGAAAATGGCTATATAGGGAAAACTATATGTTTGGAAACTTTCTCCCATGATGGCTCATAAAGTATATGCTTGTCTTACTATCTGCCCTAAATATAATCCTGGAAAATCACTGCATGGGTCACAAGGCCACTTTTTCCTTCCTAAGGCACCGTTTGAGATACAGCAGTTGGACTCTGTCCAAATGCCACTGTCTCAAGAGTATAAATACGTTTTGGTAACAATCTGTATACTTTCACACTGAGGTAAAGCTTTTCCTTACAGCAGAGGAACGGCTATAACGTTAAATTGCTATTTGAAAGGATAATTCTTGTTTGGGGAATTCTTTCCAAATTACACAGTTACCAGGGAAATTATTTTGTAGGACAAATAATTAAATCTATTTGTGACATATGGCCAATAATGCAGTATTTTCAGTGAACTTATCACCCCCCATCTTCAGGACTGGTGGAAAGAATTAATGGCACTGTCAAAACTCAATTGGCAAAACCTTCAGAAGTATTTAATCTCTCATGGGCAAAAGCTCTTCTGCTAGTGCTTCTTAAATTTAGGCCTATGCCTTTTGGTAACATCAGCTGTCTCCTTCTGAAATATTAACAGGACGCCCTATGTAATTAGATGAGAGAATATATGAACCAATCTTACTCAAGGGAGATATATTACATTATTGTCAGGGTCTTATTGAGGCACTTAAAAGAAATGAAAAAAGTTGGTCGTTAATTCATTTCTTGGCGAGCTTTCCAGAAACAAAGGTCTTAACATAATTTACAATATGGAGATTTTGTTTATTAGAAAATATGTCAAATAAAAGATTATTTTGCAGCCACATTGGAAAGGATCTTATTAGGTATTGTTAAATAATCCATGCACTGCCAAATTAAAAGGCACAGACTCATGGGTTCACATCTCTTATTTTTATTTTATTTTATTTTTATTTATTTATTATTTATTTTTGCTTTGTACTTTACAAACTTTTTTAAATAATGAGCATTACTAACTTTCATAATCTATATACAGTATTTAAACTGTTTTCCAAGATGCATGGACTTTTTTTTTTTTTTTTTCACAAAGAACAAAGTAGGTGAAAAGTGAACTTATAAAAACAATTAAATCTTCAGTACAGAGACCTAATAAGAACTTGACATACACTTCAGTACATATAACTCTTTCCCTGCAATTATATACATCCCTACGCCACCTCCCAAAGAAACTATTTTATTTTTTTGAAACTATTTTAAACAAGAGCACTCAATGGATAACTTTGAGGGAAAATATGAACCTGATGATATATGTACACACAGATCTCAAAATCTGCATCCTGGTTGACAGAAGGGGTGTACAGAACTACAGATTTGTCCTAGAACCTAAAGACAACCATACAGACATTTTATACAGTAAGACAGCAGCCTTCGGGCAGCAGGGTATATTCCTATAAGTAATATCAAAGTTGTGCAACAGGACTGGTGTGGAGAATTAATAATTTCTGAGAGTAAGACACCAGAGTATATGGATAATACAGAATTTGAGTCTTACAAACTAAAAAGCAGAACTGGGAAACTGTTCCTGGGACAAGAAAGTCAGGTAACTTTGTTTTGCAAACACATTTACAAATATCTCTAGCAAGTCTGAGAATCCACACTCTGTTACAATGCTTCTCTTTTCTGATACTGCTTCATCTTGAAAACTCATGTTATGTTTAAAGAAGAAAGGCAGTGAAAGAAGAAATGTTTCTTTTATCTTATCTCTTATTTTTAAAAGTGTCTTTGCATTAGACTGGTTTGCAGAGAAAACTGCTGACTTTAAACTTAAATCAGTTCTCAAACAGAGAAGAAACAACACCCATACCAGGAGGAGGAGAAGACAACAGTGGTAGGCAGCTGACCCAAGAACCAAACCAGGACGGTAAGACCCATCCTGGTAGTTCAGATGAACTAGTTACTAAATATTTGCCTCCCTATGAAAATTGAGTTATTGTTTTTATCTATTGAAGATATTTATTTATTTTTTTTGCCTACAACGTTATTTTATTTTTTATTGTTTTTAAATTGAAAATTATTGCTTTACTCTAAGCTATTAATGATCATTATGGACATAAAATTATCTAGTAAATATGTCATGAAGTATGGCTATCTAACTGATTGTTTGGATCTGTCATCAAATTCCCCAGTCAATAAAAACCGACATAAATCCCTTCATAATTCCTGTCACCAACTTTTCAGGTGTTTCTAAAATTACCACTCAACTAGAGAGACCTAGGTCTGGCCTAATCTTTCATGTTCAATTTCTTAAACATATTAATGGATCCATCCTTTGTTTGATATGGTCCTCAATACTTAGAGACTAAGCACACCCCAAGGCCCCCTTATTGCATCACTTGCTTGTTTAACAAATGTCTTAAAGAGAAAAATAGGAGTAAACTATTCTGGTAACTTCTATATGTTAAATACAATACAGATGACTTTTAGAAAGCCTGCAAGAAAATGATTTATGGTTTAACATTGTGTTTACAAAACTCCCAATTAAAGAGACTTTCAATGAGAGCACTCTGGGAGGAATCACTTGTGTCCCCCAGGTTTTGTTTTAATATTGTAATAGACCCAGTTTCTGAAGGATGGGCACATAAATTGTCTTAATATCTGGCATATAGAAGGTTTATGCTTATTGGGACATTATGTTACCTCATTGTCTATATATAAGGAAATAGATGAATCTGAATCCCTTTCTCTCTTATTACAAAGTCAATAATGGAGAAGGCAATGGCACCCCACTCCAGTACTCTTGCCTGGAAAATCCCATGGGCGGAGGAGCCTGGTGGGCTGCAGTCCATGGGGTCGCTAGGAGTCGGACACGACTTCACGACTTCACTTTCACTTTTCACTTTCATGCATTGGAGAAGGAAATGGCAAACCACTCCAGTGTTCTTGCCTGGAGAATCCCAGAGACGGGGGAGCCTTTGCTCTGGGGTCACACAGAGTCGGACACGACTGAAGTGACTTAGCAGCAGCACAAAGTCAATAAATCCATGTTAGTAAGATATCAAGACACTTGGTTGCAAAGTGTTTTGTGAATTTTNTCCAGTGTTCTTGCCTGGAGAATCCCAGAGACGGGGGAGCCTTTGCTCTGGGGTCACACAGAGTCGGACACGACTGAAGTGACTTAGCAGCAGCACAAAGTCAATAAATCCATGTTAGTAAGATATCAAGACACTTGGTTGCAAAGTGTTTTGTGAATTTTGGTTCTTAGTGCATCAGTATATGATCAGAAATCTATCAGCTATTATCAGTTAAAGAGTCAAGGACTCTACACAAATCATGTCAGAACAAGCATCCCTAAATACCTTAGCCCAAGAAGTATCAGATAACAGGGTTGCCTTAGATTTTCTATTTGTTAAACAAGAAATGTTTGTGCTCCTGCTCACAACACTTATTGCTCTTATATCAATGCCTCTGGAGAAGTGGAGACACACCTAGAAAAAAATTCCCCAAAGATAAATTGGTTATAAGATATAAGGGAAAATAACTCTTTAAGTGATCTATCTATTTAGTTGACTCCTCTCTGAAATAAGCATTTTTTCCCACCCTGTTTTACCGATGCTTATCATTTTCATAGTATGTATTACTATTCTTTTCCTAGTTATCATTCTACTCATGACATGTTATCACCACTTTCTTTAAAACTATTGCTAAAAACACACTTGCAATGTTTGTTCAACAATGTGATATAATTGATAATATGTGTAGCCTATGAAATGTTTTGTTGTCAGCATATAAAATGTCAACATATAAAATGTTTTCTTGTGTTTGTTCACTATATCTGATTAGTTCCACCCCCAATGTGGATAACTAAGAAAAAATATATATACATATATATGAAAAAGCTTGTCACTGAGGGACACAGTGGACCCACTACAGGCAGGCAGTACCACCCTGGCACCGAGGGGCAAATATACTAATCATCAAATCTTTATACGAGAAGGTTTGCAATCAAAACTTGGAAATAAGGAAAGAAAATTCCACCTATTAAGGTATATTGTTGTTGTTTAATTGCATAGCATCCTACACTTTTCAACCCCATGGACTATAGCTTGCCAGACTCTTCTGTCCATGGGATTTCCCAGGCAAGAATACTAGAGTGGGTTGCCATTTCTTCTCCATTAAGGTAAGAAGTCATTTGGCTAACACATGATTGGTTTTTTTTTTTTAATATAAATTTATTTATTTTAATTGGAGGTTAATTACTTTACAATATTGTATTGGTTTTGCCATACATCAAACATGATTGGGTTTATGCTAACTAGAAGAGCCTATACTGTAGCCTCTCAGGTATACACTTTAAATCTGCTTTAACCATTAAAGCATGTACTGTCCATAAGTAAGGATTGTCTATTTTGAAGATAGTGATAAATGCATCCATTTCTGGGATGAAATTGCTAGTATTCCATCTATGGTAAGACTCAATTCTCAGAGCCAAAGCCATACTGACCCACTGTGTACATATGATTCTGTTTTTTCCCCCTTAAGCCTTGAAGGAATGTACCCCTGCCATGCTTCTTTTGTTAGGACAAGATATAAAACTATGCCAAAAACCATGCTTCTACAGAGAAGTTCCTCACAGCTATCTGAGAGACTGTCTTCCAGGTTATAGACCTCAGTCTGGCTGGAATAAAACATTTCTTAATTACTATTATATGTTTAGTTGGTTATTTCTGTCAACATTTGGAAGGTTGAGTAACCAATGTCATAGATTTTGACAGGGTTCAAATGACAAATGTTAAATAGCTTCCCTTCCCTAAGGACTGGAAGGGAAACTGTTAAGAGTTTTCACTGAACACGTAATAAAGTATGATTTATATTTATAAGATTTATATTTAAAAATAAATTTTAAATCTTGATGGAAGTGTAGACTGGAAGTAGACAGGACACAGATTAAGATGTCATTGTAATTGTTCAAGTGAGGATGGATAACTAACCTAGAATTGTGACAGTTTGTGTAGACGGTAAATATGGAATCCAAAATTATCTAGGAGGTAAAGGTGACTAGAAAGATGTTGGTGCCATTTAATAAAGTAAAAACCACTATAAAATTGATTTAATGAAGAAATTTGAAGAATTTTATTTTGGACTGTTGAGTTTGACTTGCTTGCGTGACAGTCACAGAAAGATGAAGGAGGAAATGAAAGAAGGAAGGCATGCCAACTTCAGGAGACTACGGTTCATGATCAGTGATCAGTAAGAGGTCTAGAGGTGAGATATTATGACAAGTGAAATCAGAGCACTATGATAGAAAATATGGTTTAAAATTTTCAAATTAATCAATCTTGGGGACTGGCAAAGGCAACATTAACAAGATTACAAAAGAGGTTAACATAAATGAATGAGAGAAATAAATTTGTTTTCTTATAAGTTTAGGTGGGCTAGACTGTAAATGGGGAGATAGAAATTTAAGTAAATAAGAGAATTTCGCTTCAAGCCACATTGTAATAAAAAAGAATTGACTTAACTTTTGACTTCAAACATTTGGCAAACTGGTAAAGACTACTGACTTCAAAACACTGAGAACATGAGATGACACTACAAGCACTCAAACTTTCTGCCTGGAACAATTTTCAGAAGCAGAAGAATGTGAGCAGAGCCCTCACTTCACCGAGTTAAGAGGGAAGAGACTACAGTTCCAGAGGCTGAGACAATAGGAAATTATGGAGCAAATTTGAATAAATAGTAGAGCTTGGTCTGAATCATCTGTCTGGTTACAGGCAGAGTATGTGCTCTAGTTACTCTGCTCTGCTTTCTTTCTTTAGATTATACCATATAGACTAATATATAATTTCTCAGTTATTTTACCACAGAAGGGCATACTTACTCCTTTCTAGTCGACTGTTCATTCCCAACTCCAGACCACCCAATAAATCCAAATTTTTACAATTATGCACATGTTACAACAAGCACATTTTGGATTGAGAGGTGTAATTTCTTGTCAGGTCCACACTTCAACTACATCAGAGATTAACATCTCCAGAAGCTATACTCTGTCATTAATTTACTAAAAAAGTACATGCCAAGACAAGGAAACTAATACACATCATATGTGTGTGTGTTAGTCTCTTAGTCATGTCCAACTCATTGTGACCCCATGGACTGTAGCCTGCCAGGCTCCTCTATCCCTGGTGATTTCCAGGCAAGAATACTTGAGTGAGTTGCCATTCCCTTCTCCAGGGGATCTTTCCAATCCAGGGATCAAATCTGGGTCTGCTGTGTTGCAGGTAAATTCTTTACCTTTTTTCCTGCCAATATATGTCATAGACCCCACAGTTCCTGAACTCTCTTATTAGAGATCTATTTGAATGGATCTTGGGAATGTTGTCAATAATAAGCAATTTTAGTAGTTAAGGAAGGACATGGAAACTTAATAGTTACTGAGAAAGGGTTAAAATCAATATAGTATGTTAATTTCATGAGTTTTACTATATATTTTATAAACTTAGGGTGTGCGATGTGGAGGAACAACATATATTCAATGGTGTGAAAAGACTCCAATATGTTAATATAGGAACTGTGAATAACTTATTTCTAACAAATTTTATTAAAGTAGACAGGGCAGAGAATTTTCATTTCATAGATAATTTCCTCATATTTCACTGAATTTAAAATTGAATTAGGATGGTTCACAGTACTTGAAGACTATTCAAACCTTTACTTGTTATGTAAGGCAAGGACACATTGATATGATTTGAACAGAGTTAGTCATTCATTCAAACTCTTCCCTACTGTCAGCTTTGCTAGGCTCCATTGGATATTCACCATGACATTAATGGGTGATCAACAAAACTGAACCACAGACAGAACTAAAGACTCAGCCTGTCAAAGGATGCTCCTGGAAACTGGACGTTTATGTCCAGAGAATTGAATCTCAGCAAATGCGTTGAGAATCTTGTTCATTTGTTAAACTACTGCTACT
The DNA here is from genome assembly GCA_006410635.1 of Cephalophus harveyi. Lineage (NCBI taxonomy): Eukaryota > Metazoa > Chordata > Mammalia > Artiodactyla > Bovidae > Cephalophus > Cephalophus harveyi. The sequence continues at coordinate 103,930 of SJYT01073221.1, read as the reverse complement.
TTTACCTTATAAGGGGAGCCAAGCACAAAGTGAGAGTCTCCAGAATAGTGAAGTGGGGCTGAGTAAGGATAGAACACTCTTGAGATCAAGGGAAGCAAGAAATTTCCCTCCAAAGAAATCCTCCTTCGTGCTGGATTAAGTCACAACAGTTCCAAGAAGAGGCTATGGGAGTCTGAGGAGTATAAGCCTTTCTATATTCTTATTTATGTAATGTTTTCAGGAAATTTATATATCATTTTGTAAAAAAAAAAAAAACTGCTTGTTATCTTTTGTTATCTTGTTATCATCACTTCATTGCCTCATTCTGAAAAATGCTAATTGTTCCTCTAACGTAGCATATGCATGTATGTTCTGCAATCAAGAATTCAACCTAATACAGTTTAGTTCATTTTTATGTCTTAACTTAGTTAAGTACTTTCATGAAATTACTTTTTAAAATTAAGGTAAATTAAATTTTTATTAACATATTTCATAATCCAGGGTTAAAAATGTCAATGTACATTACCTATATTTGTATCCATTTATTACATTACATTTGCTCTATGTTACATTAACTTGCTAATTAGAATTTTTCACATAGAATATTTGCTACAGATAAATTAAAAAGCACTTTGCCATCTTTCCCAGATATCAATAATGTATGTCTTAAAAATAACCTACAAACTGAAATGACAGTGGGGAAAAAGCTACAGCTTGTCTATCTTCATATTTAATAATAAAACTAAGTTGATAATATCTAGCATGTAAAGGTGAAGGGCTCAGTTTCTGAAGGAAGACTGCCTGGGTTTCAAAACTGAGTCTCTCTTTTACTAATATGTGACTTTGGACAAATTACTAATAAGCCTCATTTCAAATGCATAGAAATATTTCAGAAACTCGTCAAAGTGGTGTGTGAGTAACTGTGAAATGATGTTTGTGAAAATAGTGGGCACGTTTCCTGGCATAGGGTTAAGTGTTCCGTAAATGTTTTCTATTGTTTTTATTACTGTCCCTTACAACCTAAACAGAATCAGATTTTCTTTCCCCTCTTTATATTATATGGAGGCAGATTTCATGTAACAAGTAACAATTGGTCAAGTAGATTTGGCCTTGGAGTACAGAATGAAGAAGGGTGAAGGCTAATAGAGTTTTGCAAAGAGAACTCACTGGTCATAGCAAACATGCTCTTCCAACAACACAAGAGAAACTCTACACATGGACATCACCAGATGGTCAATATATAATCAGACTGATTGTATTTTTGTAGCCAAAGATGGAGAAGCTCTATACAGTCAATAAAAACAAGACTGGGAGCTGACTGTGGCTCAAATCATGAACTCCTTATTGCCAAATTCAAACTTCAATTAAAAAAAGTAGGGAAAACCACTAGACCATTCAGGTATGACCTAAATCCTCTTACGATTATACAGTGGAAGTGAAAAATGGATTCAAGGGATTAGATCTGATAGACAGAGTGCCTGAAGAACTATAGACTGAGGTTCATGACATTGTACAGGAGGCAGGGACCAAGACCATCCACAAGAAAAAGAAATACAAAAAGTCAAAATGGTTGTCTGAGGAGGACTTACAAATAGCTCTGAAAAGAAGAGAAGCAAAAGGCAAAGGAGAAAAGGAAAGATAATACTCATTTGAATGCAGAGTCCCAAAGAACAGCAAGGAGATATAAGAAAGATTTCCTTAGTAATCAATGCAAAGAAATAGAGCAAAACAAGAGAATGGGAAAGACCAGAGATCTCCAAGAAAATTAAAAATACCAAGGGAACATTTCATGGAAAGATAGGCTCAATAAAGGACAGAAATGGTATGGACCTAACAGAAGCAGAAGATATTAAGAAGAGGTGGCACGAATACACAGAACTATACAAAACAGATCTTAAGAACCCAGATAATCACAATGGTGTGATCACTTACATAGAGCCAGACAACCTGGAATGCAAAGTCAAGTGATGTGATGCCTTAGGAATCATCACAACCAACAAAGCTAGGGGAGGATATGGAATTCCAGTTGAGCTACTTCAAATCCTAAAAGATGATGCTGTGAAAATGCTGCACTCATTATGCCAGAAAATTTGGAAAACTCAGCAGTGACCACAGAACTGGAAAAGGTCAGTTTTCAATCCAATCCCAAAGAAAGGCAATGTCAAAGAATGCTCAGACTACCACACAATTGCTCTCATCTCACGTGCTAGCAAAGTAATGCTCAAAATTCTCCAAGTCAGGCTTCAACAGTATGCGAACCGTGAACTTCAAGATGTTCAAGCTGGATATAGAAAAGGCAGAAGAACCAGAGATCAAACTGTCAACATCCAGTGGATCATCAAAAAAGCAAGAGAGTTCCAGAAAAACATGCACTTCTGCTTTATTGACTATGCCAAAGCCTTTGACTATGGATCACAATAAATTATGGAAAATTCTTAAAGAGATGGGAATACCAGACCACCTGACCTGCCTCTTGAGAAATATGTATGCAGGTCAGGAAGCAACAGTTAGAACTGGACATGGAAAAACAGACTGTTTCCAAATAGGGAAAGGAGTACATCAAGGCTGTATATTGTTACCATGTTTCTGTAACTTATATGCATAGTATATCACGAGAAACACTGGGCTGGATGAAGCACAAACTGAAATCAAGACTGCCTGAAGAAATACTATAACCTCAGATATGCAGATGACACCACCCTTATGGCAGAAAGTGAAGAATAACTAAAGAGACTTTTGATGAAAGTGAAAGAAGAGAGTCAAAAAGTTGGCTTAAAACTCAACATTCAGAAAACTAAGTTCATGGCATCTGGTCTCATCACTCCACAGCAAATAGACGGGGAAACAGTTACAAACTTTATTTTTGGGGGCTCCAAAATTACTGCAGATCACATCTGCAAAATCAGTTTTGCAGATCACTCCAAAATCACTGCAGCCATGAAATTAAAAGACACTTGCTCCTTGGAAGAAAAGTTATGACCAACCTAGACAGCATATTAAAAAGCAGAGATATTACTTTGCCATCAAAGGTCTGTATAGTCAAAGCTATTGTTTTTCCAGTAGTCATGTATGGATGTGAGAATTGGATTATAAAGAAAGCTGAGCACTGAAGAATTGACGCTTTTGAACTGTGGTGTTGGAGAAGATTCTTGAGAGTCCCTTGGGCTACAGGAGATCCAACCAGTCCATCCTAAAGGAAATCTGTCCTGAATATTCATTGGAAGAACTGATACTGAAGCTGAAACTCCAATACTTTCACCACCTGATGTCAAGAGTTAACTCATTTGAAAAGACCCTGATGCTGGGAAAGATTGAAGGTGGGAGGAGAAGGGGAATACAGGATCAGATGGTTGGATGGCTTCACCAACTGAATGCCCATGAGTCTGAGTAAACTCCGGGAATTGGTGATGGACAGGGAGGCCTGGGGTGCTGCAGTCCATGGAGTTGCAAAGAGTCAGACACTACTGAGTGACTGAACTGAACTGAACAGACCTGAACACTTGGTATAATTTACATATGTCATGCAATTCTTTCCTGACCACACCCAGGGAGTGCCTTACCTACTAAGTGGCCTTTTGCTGAGAAGTTTTACAATGCCTGATGCTCCACTGAACCCTTTTTTTTAGAATTCACAGAGCATCACTAAATGGTCCCTATAAATTTCAACAACCTCAGTCAATGCTGCAGATCTGGGAGCTTCCTTCCCTGTTACAGATCACCTTTCAATCCATTCTGAGCCTCTATTAATATGTTTGTCTCCCTGCTTTCCTAGTAGATCCTCAGACTCAATGGTATTTCAAGCTTAGTTATATTCCTGAACCCGAAAGAAACAAAAATGTAATCCAAACATGATACAAAGTGAATTTCACCAGTTTGCTATTGCCAGCCTATTAGTGAATGTCCAATTTTCATAAATATTATACATCAGATATAAATGCAACCAATAAAAGTCTATTTCAAAAGAGATTCTTTAGAGTGAAATAAATGTAAAGCTCTTGTTATATACTGAGTAAACCTGAAGTTCAAAAAAACCTGTGTGGTACTGTATATCCACACATCAGCAGTATACAATGAAATCTCAATCTTCATTCAAAGACAAGAAAAAACTACTTTTTATATATGTTATCATCATTTTAAATATGTATATGCATAGATGAATAAAATATGGAATTATATATTTACATGTATGTATATGCACTTATAATTATATAATTTATAAAGATATGTATTTAAACAAATTCATATCTGAATTAGTTTATATAGAAAGTTCATAAATATTTAACTGTCAGTTAAATATTTGCTGTATATTTTTATATTCCAAGTTTACTGAACTGATCAAGGTTGATATCACTGATCAAGGTTGATTTTCATAGTGAAAATCATATTGATACAAATAATTGCCAATATATTTTGATAAGAGGGAAACTTGGCTACTGTGGCATTCTTCACGAAAGACTATAAACTCAGTGCAACCATGAGGAAATCAGAAAGACTCAAATTAAGAGATATTCTAAACCAGGTGAGATCATGAAAAGCAAAAGAAGACTGTCACAGATCATAGGATACCAAGGAAGCATAATGATTGACTAAACTGGTGGCATCCTGAATAGAATCCTAAAAAGAAAAAAAACTTAGTGAAAAACTGCAGAAATTCAAATATCTCTTACTTACTTATGAATACTGTACCAGTGTTAATTTCTTGTTTTTGAAAAACCTACCATGATTATATAATATTAGGAACATTAAATGAAGAGTATATGGAAACTCTTTGTATTTTATTTGCATGTTTTCAGCAAATCTAAATTTTTTTCCAAATATATTTATTCATAAATTATGATCATGTATCTATATAATGATATATCTAAAATTTATACTGTTTTATTTTAATGTAAGACAAATGCATGGGCTGTCTCTTATACACATCTCATTATATCCATCAACAACACAGTGATAATATTAATA
>SJYT01073221.1:83936-94415 GCA_006410635.1 Cephalophus harveyi | reverse complement strand
TGTCCAGGCAAGAGTACTGGAGTGGGGTGGTGCCATTGCCTTCTCCTAGATTATATTAATATATATACTTTCTGGGAACTGTTAACATGTTTTGTTGGTAACACCATCACACGGTCTTTTTAAATGAACATGTGTGTGCCTGCCAAGTTGCTTCACTTGTGTCTGATTCTTTGTGACCCCGTGTACTGTAACCCCCCAGGCTCCTCTGTCCATGGGATTCTCCAGGCAAGAACACTGGAGTGGGTTGCCACACCCTTTTCCAGGGGATCTTCCAAATGCAGATATGGAATCCTGTGGCTGCTGCATCGCAGGCAGATTCTTTAGCACTTTACCCACAGGAAAAGCCCCCTTAATGTAAATAGAGTAACAGAAATATACTTAAGAGATAGACAATGATTCCTCTGCGTGACTTACTTACTTTTAGAACTCTCTCTCTTTCTACCTGAAGGCAGATAAGATATTAATGTGAGATATAATAAATAACCATTTTCATAAAGGAAGGAAAGGAGAAAGGAAAATGACTTTGGCTACCTCAAGGTTGTATCCCAAATAGTGCAGGCAAAAGTCACAGAGTGAACATTTTCACTATACTTTCTGGGAACTGTTAACATGTTTTGTTGGTAACACCATCACACGGTCTTTTTAAATGAACATGTGTGTGCCTGCAAAGTTGCTTCACTTGTGTCTGATTCTTTGTGACCCCGTGTACTGTAACCTCCCAGGCTCCTCTGTCCATGGGATTCTCCAGGCAAGAATACTGGAGTGGGTTGCCACACCCTTTTCCGGGGGATCTTCCAAACGCAGATATGGAATCCTGTGGCTGCTGCATCGCAGGCAGATTCTTTAGCACTTTACCCACAGGAAAAGCCCCCTTAATATAAATAGAGTAACAGAAATATACTTAAGAGATAGCCAATGATTCCTCTGCGTGACTTATTTACTTTTAGAACTCTCTCTCTGTCTACCTGAAGGCAGATATTAATGTGAGATATAATAAATAACAATTTTCATAAAGGAAGGAAAGAAGAAAGGAAAATGACTTTGGCTACCTCAAGGTTGTATCCCAAATAGTGCAGGCAAAAGTCACAGAGTGAACATTTTCACTGGAGAATATGGACTGAAATAACATTAATAAACTTTTCTAACACTATTAAGTAATGTTTCTAAAGAATTAATTCTCATTAAAGATGTTTTCAACATTTCTAAAGAGGTTGTATGTTTCATGGAGACTGCAGTAGATTGATGATGGATTCTCAAAGATGTCCCATGTCCAAAATCCTGGAACCTGTGAATATATTAATTTGCATAATAAAGAAGACATTGAAGAAGTTAAACTTGAGACGGGGGTTATTCTGGATTATCCTGGTGGCCTAATGAATCACAGAGGTCTTACAAGAGGCAGACTAAAGATAAGAAGTGGGGAAGAAAATTTAAAAAAAAAGAAAAGAAATACAATGAGGTGGCAATAAGACCAGAGGTTGGAGTGGAACAGGATAAGCCAAATGATGCAGGCAGCCTGTGAAAGCTGGAAGAGGCAAGGGAATGGACTGATCACTAAGCCTTCAGAAGGATCCAGGTCCTCCCAATATCCTGATTTTTGAATTCTGACCTCCAGAATTAGAATATATTTGTTTTGGACTTCCCTGGTGGTTCAGATAGTGAAGAATCCATCTGCAATGTAGGATGTCAGGGTTCGATCCCTAAGTCAGGGAAGAAACCCTGGAGAAAGGATTGGCTACCTACTCCAGTATTCTTGCCTGGAGAATTCCATGGACAGAGGAGCCTGGTGGGTTGTAGTCCATGGAGTTGAAAGAGCTGGACACAATTGAAGCAACTAGCACACACATCAGAGAAGACAATGGTACCCCACTCCAGTACTCTTGCCTGGAAAATGTCAAGGATGGAGGAGCCTGGTCGGCTGCAGTCCATGTGGTCACTAAGAGTCAGACACGACTGAGCGACTTCACTTTCAATTTTCACTTTCCACTTTCATGCACTGGAGAAGGAAATGGCAACCCACTCCAGTGTTCTTGCCTGGAGGATCCACGGTCGGGGGAGTCTGTTGGGCTGCGGTCTATGGTGTGGCACAGAGTCGGACACGACTGAAGTGACTTAGCAGCATCAGCAGCAGCACACACATACAGACATAGACTACCATATGGGCAAAGCTCTATGTTACCCAAACATCCTACAGTAGGAGGAAGCTATGAAAGCTTCAGTCTTATACTACCACTATATTTGATCCTCAAACTTCAAAGTTTCCTATAAGATAAATACTTGTTTCTCGTTCAAAACTTTAAGAGGAGGGAAAGTAATCCAAATAGACATCTCTGTGCCACAAGGTCATCCAATGTTCAGATTCATTTTTTTCATATTCTTTCATTGCCTTGTAAGGCTTGAATTTTATGACCTTTTGCTCATTTACATAGCTGGCAATTGATACAGACTATTCTCTGAGAACTTGGCTATGGATATTGAAAAGAACTTCAATGTATGGTCTCTCCATATGTCCTGCACTCCCTTACAGTATAGTGTCTACATTCCAAAGTTGAACATCCAGAAGCAGAAGCCAAATGAAAACAATTTCTTTCTTTCTTTCTTTTTTTATGAACTGGACTCAGAATTCCTAGTCCATCACTTTTATCATACTCCATTTGTCAGGATAATCACAAGTCTCAAACAAAATTGACAAGGCGACAACATAGAATCCAGTAAACTTTGAGGGTGCCTGATTGTAAGAACATGAGGGATGGGACATATATCTATGTGCTGTGTATAAAAGATACAATCCAATAGGTTCACCATGAGGGGAAGAAAAGATATTAAAGAGCAAGCAGCATTTTCCCCAAATATGTGATGTAGAGGTTGCATATATCACTTCTCTGCATATCCCTTTGTCTACAGTTTAGTAAAGTACCTGTTTTTAGATGACATATGCCAGTTTAAACTCTAATGGAGGGGCAGTTATTACAGGGTTGGTGCACAGTAATTGTGGTTTTTGCATTGTTGAAATTTGCCATTTGATATGGGAATACATTCTTAAATAAATGTGGTTATGTGATACATCATTTTCATGCATATTACTCACTTTTTGTTTTTGTTGTTAATGACATTACTTGCTGCTTATTTTATATTTACTTTAGACTATAGAAATCATCTGAGACAAAAAGCAAGTTTGAATGATTTTCTTATTGAGTTCAAAATGGGTCCTCAAGCAACAAAGACAACTTGCAGCATCAATGATGCATTTGGCTCAGAAACTGCTATAAATATTCAGTGCAGTGATAGAAGTTTTGCAAAGGAGATTAGAGTCTTGAAGATGAGAAGTGCAGTGATTAGCCTTTGGATGTTGACAATGACCAATGGAGAACAATCCTCAAAGCTGATCCTCTTACAACTACAGGAGAAGTTGCTGAAGAACTCAACAGTGATCATTCTATGGTCATCCAGCATTTGATGCTTCAATTTGGAAAGGTGAAAAAGCTCAATAAGTGGATGCTTCATGAAAGTGAAAGTGAAGCCGCTCAGTCGTATTCGACTCTTTGCAACTCCATGGACTGTAGCCTACCAGGTTTCTCCATCCATGAGATTTTCCAGGCAAGAGTACTGGAGTGGGTTGCCATTTTCTTCTCCAGGGCATCTTCCCAACCCAGGGATCAAACCCAGGTCTCTTGCATTGCAGGCAGACACTTTACCCTCTGAGCAACCAGGGAAGCCCACCAGGGATGCCTCATGACCTGACTGAAAATAAAAAGAAATAATAATCATAATTTTGATATGTCATATTCTCTTATTCTGTGCAACCATAAAGAACCATCTCTCGAGCACAATGTGACATGTAACAAACAGTGGATTGTACATGACAATGGGAAGTTTCTAGCTCAGTAGTTGCACTGAGAAGAAGCCCCAAAGCACTTCCCAAAGCCAAACCTGCACCAAAAAAAAGTCACGGTCAATGTTCGGTGGTCTGCTGCCCATCACTTCCCAAAGCCAAACCTGCACCAAAAAAAAGTCACGGTCAATGTTCGGTGGTCTGCTGCCCATCACTTCCCAAAGCCAAACCTGCACCAAAAAAAAGTCACGGTCAATGTTCGGTGGTCTGCTGCCCATCACATCCACTATAGCTAATCCCTATGAAACTGTTATATCTGAGAAGTATGTTCAGCAGATCAATGAGATGCACCAAAAATTGCAATGCCTGGAGCCAGAATTGGCCAACAGAAAGGGCCCAATTCTCCTCCAGGAGAATGCTTGACTGCACATAGAACAATGGACACTTCAAAAGTTGAATGAATTGGGCTAAGAAGTTTTGCCTCATCTGATATATTCACTTGACCTCTCACCAACTGACTACCACTTCTTCAAGCATCTCGACAATTTTTTGCAGGGAAAATGTTTCCACAACCAACAGGAAGCAGAACATGCTTTCAAGACCTTGTCAAATCCCAAAGCACAGACTTTTATGCTAAGGGAAAAGCAAATTTACTTCTCATTAGCAAAAATATGTTGATTTTAATGGCTCTTATTTTGATGAATAAAGATGTGTTTGAGTCTAGGTATAAGGATTTAAAATTCATGGTCTGAAACCACAGTTACATGTGGAACAACCTAATACTAAGAGGAGGAAAAGAGAAGAGTCTGTGTCACAATTTTCCACCAGAGTATTGATGTATATTTTTTTTTTCCTAAATGCATCACCCCTTCTACAAGGATGAATATTCATTGGAAGGACTAATGCTGAAGCTCCAATACTTTGGCCACCAAATGAGAAGAACCAACTCATTGGAAAAGACCCTGATGCTGGGAAAGATTGAAGGCAAAAGGAGAAGGGGGTGACAGAAGATGAGGTCGTTAGATAGCATCACAGAATCAATGGACATGAACTTAAGCAAACTCCAGGAGACAGTGGAGGACAGAGGAGTGCAGCAGTCTATGGGGTCACAAAGAGTCAGACATGACTTAGTAACTGAATAGCAACTTTTACAAGGAAATCAACTGATGATGTTATTCATTATCAGTTCAGTTCAGTCGCTCAGTCATTTCCGATTCTGTGACCCCATGAATCACAGCACGCCAGGCCTCCCTGTCCATCACCAACTCCCGGAGTTCATCCAAATTCATGTCCATCGAGTCGGTGATGCCATCCAGCCATCTCATCCTCTGTCGTCCCCTTCTCCACCTGCCCCCAATCCTCCCAGCATCAGAGTCTTTTCCAATGAGTCAACTCTTCACATGAGGTGCCCAAAGTATTGCAGTTTCAGCTTTACCATCAGTCCTTCCAATGAACACTCAAGACTGATCTCCTTTAGAATGGACTGGTTGGATCTCCTTGCAGTCCAAGGGACACTCAAGAGTCAGAGACTCTCAAATACCAGGATATTTAGGAGAAGTCCTCACCACAAGATAAATTATCTGCTTATTATTCACACCAAATATATAACTTACTTGGAGTAAGAATATTGCAATTATAATATTTTTTTTCCATTTAGAAAAGTAAAGAATGATCAGGCAGGCAGTCCCTTGTCAAAGCAATGCTATTTTGCTGGAAAAGAACTGCAAAGACTCTTTGCCCAACACTAAAATAAGTTTCTTGCTTAGAAGTCATTTCTGCTTATTGGAAAAAACTTATCTCCTTCGTGGCCCCTGGCTTTCTCTTTGAAAAAAAATGTATTCTTATTGTATGTCATCCCTAGTCACATCTGCATGGAAATTAAAGAGATTGCTTTTCTCAAGAGCACAGCCAATGTGTATAGCCTGTTTCTGTTCCCATTGATTTGGGAGCTAGAGAATTTTTGAAGGCTGAATATATGACTTTCTTAGTGAAACAGTTCCTTAAAAAAAAAAAAGAAAAAACTCAGTGAGCTTCTGGTGCAATCGCTCCAGTTATTTCCATGTGCATGAAACCACCTCCAAGATTCTTTTTGGAGATAATTATTAAACCTGCTCTTATGGAATGGCTCTCTTCTTCAGTCAGTGAGTAGCATGTGCTATCATTTTAATGATGGTTCTATTGAAAACATAAAACCAAATAAAACAATAGGCTTATTTGGAAAGCAACACCCTTAATCTGCTCATTGGCACTAATCATCTACAGATTCATTTGTTATGCTGAGAATTCTTAACGGGCCCTGGTAGAAAGGGTCTATACATCAAGGTTATTTCCTACTGCTAGGATGATAAAACAATCAGAGCCTTCATTTCAAAATTCCTTCTATTCCCTTCAATCTATGCTTGAAAATTGTCTGGTTCTTGCTTGAGCTCATTAATTCCTGAAATAAGCTGGCTAACTGCAGCAATAAACAGCTAACACATGGCAACATTCTGACTCTTTCCAATAGCTTCTGTTAGACCTGCAGGCTCCTTAGGCAAGCAGTGTGCTCTTCCAGTTACCAGAGGTGACATTTTAAATAAATGCACTATCTTCACTCTGACTGCAATGTAACACCCACACTTTTTGTTGTTGTTGTTAGGCTTTTGTGGCAGGCAGCAAGCCTTCCAATACACAAGTCTTTATTGGCTAGAGTAAAGAATAATTTGTTAAAGAAATAAATCTCATCATTTTTACATCTAAACACGTGTATTGTAGGTCCAGGAATTCAATGTTCCATGAAACAGTACAGGCAGCCAACAAATTGGCTTTGCTATCTACACCACAGTTGGTCTTAAAGAAAATCAACCCTGAATATTCATCAGGAGGTCAGAAGGACTGATGCTGAAGATGAAGCTTCAATATTTGGCCACCTGATGCAAAGAGTCAACTCATTCGAAAAGCCCCTGATACTGGGAAAGAGTGAAGGCAGAAGGAGAAGAGGGTGACAGAGGATGAGATGGCTGGATGGCATCACAAATTCACTGAACACTAACTTGGGCAAACTCTGGGAGATGGTGAGAGACAGAGAGGCCTGGTATGCTTCAGTCCATGGGGTCACAAAAAGTTGGACATGATTTGGTGACTGAACAACAATCCGCATCACAAAGTTGTAAATGTTGTTCTGGTCATTACCGTTTTCATTTGGGAGCAAGGTAAAGAAAGAGTGAGTTGTTGGCAGTCATATTGAAGATGTATTTGATGCTGTGTCCCTTTAGTAAGAATTTAGGCAGTAGGCACACCTCGCCACAAGGGAAGCTGAGAAGTTCAGTCTCCAGCTTGATGGCCATGAACCTAAGCAATAAGCATAACTGATCTGAATGAGAGCCAGTAGGCTCCTACCGATGTGAGTGCAAATATTACATTTAATCTTTGCCATTGAACAGTATCATATTAACTGTCTGAGAACATTTGATAGGAAGTTCTTGAAAAGGGCACCAAATAATCAGTTTCTCCTATTATTTGGAATATAGTAATAGTTGATTTTTCCACCGTTGTTGTTTTTGTTTAGTCACAATTCATTTTCAGCTCTTGAAACCCCATGGAGTGTAGCCTGTCAGTCTCTTTTGTACATGGGATTTACCAAGCAAGAACCCACCTGCCGAGGCAGGAGATGTAAGAGACATGGGTTTGATCCCTGGGTCAGGAAGACCCCTGGAGGAGGGCATAGCAACCCACTCTGGTATTCCTGCCTAGAGAATCCCATGGACAGAGGAGCCTGGTGGGCTTCAGTCCATAGGGTCGTACAGAGTCAGACATGATTGAAGCAACTTAGCACAATTTGGGTTACAGACTACTGACAGACAGCTTTTGCTACTGGAGTTACATTTTTTTTTTTTCATCTCTGTATGCAAATTATTTCCAAACAATATTATAAACCATGTATACCCTTTTGCTGAAGGAATTAAAGAGTATCCAAAACACACCAATATTCTTGTATATTAAATTTATTTTTCCTAAAGCTATAGGTTTTTGCCAAATAGCCTACTTATCAAATGTTTTTGCAGTGACAGGAAATGATCAGCATCTTTCTAGCCTGCAGTTTCTTCCATACTGCTGGGAGTAGCCAGATGATACAAACCTGTCCAACGAAGAGTATGTAAAAGTCTCTTAGTTTTGCTTTTCTGATAACAACCTGACTCACAATCTATTATGTCCCATTTATAGCTTTTCCACCTGCAATAACATCTTGACAAGTGGATCTAAATCAGCCTCATGTTAATCATTAGCCAGGGTAGATGAAGAGGAAAGTCAGCCTACTGAGAGTCAGAGAATGGAAAGACAGAATGAACAGGGCCCATGGTATGATCCCTGAGAATGTACACGAAGCGTGCTTTCTCTCTCTCTGGACTCTCCTTGTTACGTATGGTAAATTTCTTTTAAATTTAAGTGCAGTTATTTGATCTTTAGTAGACCATTCCTAATGCAATGTGGCTATAGTATGTTCTATGTAAACCTTCCAGAACTGGTGAACATTAGCCTACAATGGTCTGTTGCCTGTGATTTTACCTAAATTAATCATGTATCCTAGTAACTGCTCTTTGTTTCATTCCTTCTGCATGAATGTGGGCTGGCCCTGTGTTAACTAAGAGAATCTGGTGGAGATGGCATTGTGTCAGTCCCCGGCCTAAGCTTTAAGAAGGCCTGGCAGGTTCTATGTTTGCATCTTGGAAATCAAAGCTATCATGTAAGTGATCCTCCAACCCTGAAAGAAGATCCCCAGGGAGCAATCAACTAGAGCACTCATGTGGAAAGGGAGACAATCTGAGATGACATGGGGAAAGGAAGCCCAATCTCTGGCAACTGGTAAGAGATATGCAGACAAACAAGTGACCACTGGCAAGACAAGAAGAATATATGCCCAGATGGGCCCAAGCAGTATTGAACAATTGTGAAAAAATACAAAATGGTCATTAAGTCACCAAATTTTGAATAGTGGTACAAGATTTGAATTTTGGTACAAGAGATTATCACAATAGAAATTGACACAGAGGGAGATGCTTCTGTAACAGAAACCTGAAATTAAGTGGTTTTGATTTTGAAACTGGGTAGCAGGCAAAGATCTGAAGGGAAACTGCTAATAAATTCTGAAAGGACAGTGAGAAAATTTCTACCACAAAACTTAATTAAGTAGACCTAAGTTAAGTGCAGAATAATCAGCAAAACTCTTGAATGTATTAAAGCGGAAGATAGAAAGTCCTCACATTGAGCTAGTGGATATAGCTATGAAATTTCCAGACAGGATATTGAAAGTGCCAGTTGGCTCCTATTAACTGCCTAGAATAAAATAGTGAAGGGGTAAGATGAGCTATAGAAGGGATTGTTCATGTTTAAATCATAATTTAGAGGAAATATGAAGAAATCAGTGGTTACTGAGCTCAAAACTATTTCTCACCCCCAGTCTCTCTCTCTTAGCAAAAATCTCCAGGTAAGAAATATTATTAAAATAAATACTAAATGTATGGTCTTGCCATTGAAAGTAGCCTTAAGTCAGAATGTGGTTCTTAGAGTTTTTAGTGATATTCAAAAAATGTCAACTAGATACCTAATACTCAAGGAGGAAAACATGACTTTTGGAAAATCTTATATATATTCCTACTAGTCCCTAAGATAATATTTATTCTAAGAATAATAGTTACTCTAAGAATCCTGATAGCATTATACCTCAGCATCTTAATTCTCAGTCTAAAGTAGAAGTAAATGAAGTCGCTCAGTAGTGTCTGACTCTTTGCGACCCCATGGACTGTAGCCTACCAGGCTCCTCTGTCCATGGGATTTTCCAGGCAATAGTACTGGAGTGGATTACCATTTCCTTCTCCAGCGGATCTTCCTGACCCATTGATTGAACCCAGGTCTCCCACATTGTAGACAGACGCTTTACCATCTGAGCCACCAGGGAAGTCTTAAAGAAGAAGTGACACAAAAAGAGATATTGTGCGATGTTGCCTTTGTGTAATGGAGTGGATTATGAGACCTGATAGATACACAGTTTTGTGAAAGAATTTTATAAACTTAAGAGAAAGAAAGTAACAAGAAACCCCAAATTAAAAGATATATATAAAATTTCAATATACTCAAATTTCTCAGGCAGGGTACAGGCTAAAAAGACACTGAGATGAAGAAGAAAAACTCTTCTTATGGAAAAGAAAAGATGACCCAGAGAATTCTCAGGAAACATGGAGCAGAACTAGAACCTCATCAAATAATTGTCATCATGTAACTGATTGTTGTTGTTCAATTGCTAAGTCATCTCTGACTATTTGTGACCTCATGGACTGTAGCACAACAGGTTTCCCTGTTCTATACCATCACTTGGAGTTTGCTCAAACACATGTCCATTGAGTCGGTGATGGCATCCAGTGATCTCATACTTTGCCATCCCCTTCTCCTCCTGCCTTCAGTCTTACCCAGCATCAAGGTCTTTTCCAATTAATCAGCTCTTTACATCAGGTGGTCATGTATGAATGTGAGAGTTGGACTGTGAAGAAGGCTGATCGCCGAAGAATTGATGCTTTTGAACTGTGGTGTTGGAGAAGACTCTTGAGAGTCCCTTGGACTGCAAGGAGATCCAACCAGTCCATTCTGAAGGAGATCAACCCTGGGATTTCTTT
>SJYT01073221.1:55539-78918 GCA_006410635.1 Cephalophus harveyi | reverse complement strand
TATATATATATATATATAGTTGTCTCTTCTCTCAAGCTGAGTCTAAAGTGCTGTTTTATTATATTAATTTTAGGCATTTCTTTTTTAATACAATTATTTAGAGCTATAAATTTTAATCAGAGAATTGCTTTTAGTACTTCATGTAATTTTACTATAACTCTTCATTTTCATTCATCTCTAAATATTTTCAAATTTCCATTGTAATTTCCCATTTGATACACTAGCATTTAAGAATAGGTTGTTTAATTTTCATACAGTTGTAAGTTTCCTCCTAATAATGATTTATAATTTTATAGAGGTTAGAGAATATATTTTATATTATTCCAATGCTTTTCTATTTTATTGAGGTTATTTTTAGGGCTCCACGTATGGTTTATCATGGAGAATGTTCCCGGTGCACTTGAGAAATGTGTACTGTTCTTTGCTGAGTGGAGTGTTCTATAGATGTCTGTTCAGTTTACTTGGTTTATACTGCTGTTGCAGCTTTCCATTTCCTTGTCGACCTGCCTAGGTTTTCCATCCTTATTGAAAGAGGAATATTAAAATCTCAAAATATAATTTTGAATAACTTATTTTCCTTTGTTCTTTTTTTTTTTTTTTCAGTTTTATCCTAATGCATTTTGGAACTTTGTTGAATAGTGTCTATATATTTAATTTTTAAAATATATTCCTGTTCGATTTACTCAACATTATATACTCTCCCTCTTATCTCTGGTAACATGCTTTGTTTTAAATTTTACTCTTTAATACTAATAAAGCCACTTCAGCTCTCATTATTGCTCTTCACATAGTGTATCTTTTTCTAGTATTTTTCTTTCAGTATGCCTTTATGTGGATCTAAATTGTCTCCCTTGTAAACAGCATAGTTGGATGTTGATTTTTTTTTAATCAAATTTCACAGTCTTTGACTTTCAGTTATTTTATACAACCATTCACNTTTAATACTAATAAAGCCACTTCAGCTCTCATTATTGCTCTTCACATAGTGTATCTTTTTCTAGTATTTTTCTTTCAGTATGCCTTTATGTGGATCTAAATTGTCTCCCTTGTAAACAGCATAGTTGGATGTTGATTTTTTTTTAATCAAATTTCACAGTCTTTGACTTTCAGTTATTTTATACAACCATTCACATTTAATGCTATTATCAATATGGCTGGAGTTGGACATGACTGAAGCGACTTAGCAGCAGCAGCAGCAGCAGCAGCAGCGCAATATTTTAACTTCTTAACTGATATTAATTACATTATTTGGTTATTTTTGTGGTTGTTCTATGGATTAAAAGTGGCTACTAAAACCACCAAAATCTGCTTCACATTTGTACTGACTTGAATGCAGTGAAAGATAGAAACTTTATTTCCATATACCTCCACTCTCTCCTCCATCTGTGTCTGCTATAATTCTCTTAAGTATTAGATTTATATATAACCTACACTTGGAAAAGATCCTGATGCTGGGAAAGATTGAAGACAGGAGGAGAAGAGTATGACAGAGGATAAGATAGTTGGATGGGTTCACTGATTCAATGCACATGAGTTTGAGAAAACTCCAGAGTTGGAGATGGACAGGGACGCCTGTTGTGCTGCAGTTCGTGGGGTCGCAAAGAGGAGTTGGACATGACTGAGCAACTGAACTGATAACCTACCAACATATTGTCAAAATTACCATTTCATATAATCGTATGGCTTTTTAGAGAGAGAAACTTTGCTGGTAGCTCAGCTGGTAAAGGACTGGCCTGACATGCAGGAGACCCAGTACCCACTCCTGTATTCTTGGGCTTAATGGGTGGCTCAGACGATAAAAAAAATCTGTCTCCAATGAGAGAAACCTGGAGTTCAGTCCCTGAGTTGAGAAGATCCCCTGGAGGAGGGCATGGCAACCCACTCCAGTATTCTTGCTTTGAGAATCCCCATGAACAGAGGAGCCTGGCATGCTACAGTCCATGGGGTCACAAAGAGTAGGGCATGATTGAGCAACTAAGCACTTAGAGAAAGAGAGAGTTTAAAGTTCATTACATTAACCTTCTTCTAATTTATTTCTGTTTATCTTCATTCTTTATGTGAATTCCAGTTACTGTTGAAAAAATCATTTTTCAATACAGTTTTCTTTCTTTTTTTGGTAATAATTTATTTTTATTTTTGGTAAATATAGCTTGTTTTTAATACCCTAAGCACATTTTTATAAATAATATACTATAAATGTTTGGAAGAGTAAATGGCAAAATTAGAACCATTAAGACATTTTTAGCAACACAGCTTTTTTCGGGGGTAGGGACTATTTACAGAAAACACTGAAACTGTCTACAGTATTTTTCAGTTAATTCTGTCCTCATAGTTTCCATGGAGACATATATAATTTTTTTCTAAATGAAGAAAGGTGTGAGTGGGGTGGGCTGGGTATAGTGTGACCAACTTAGGTCACAAAGAAACACTGCTTTCCTAGTGGCAGAGCACCAATTTATTCCCAGAATCAGTTTCTAGTAACAGCATCCTTGCTTGATATTGGTGATTTTGTTGTTTATTTAGTTGTTTATTTTTTCTAGTGACTGGTTGAACTATCTCCATGAAGCCTATTCCCCTTACTTTATGCTGCCTTTGATGCCCCCAGTTCAAATTGCTTTGTTTGTTTTCATCTTTTAAACTGGCTACTTAGAGTCACCACTGGGTTGTTACATACCTCTTATTGGTCACAGGTTGTACTTAAGCCACTTTACTCAGTTAGATTTGTTTTTCCTCTTTGACTCATTTGTGTGACTTAGAAGCTGCTACAGGGAGTTTATACTTTTTGCTTCATATTCAGACAATGACTGATCGCTTGGCGGAGAGGTGGGGGGGGGGGCGGGGAGGTTGTTCTCTGATCACTCCTAAGAAGGTGAATCCTTGAACATGCACAGTCCTGCAGACTGACAGGGATGTGTGCAATTTTAGTTTTGTCTGACTTCCTAAGAGTTGCCCCTGAGAGAAGCTCATGCTTCAGCCAGTTTTCATTAGAGATTGTGCTTAAGGTCCTTGTGCCTGCAAGGCTTCTTCCGTGCATTGATGGATCTGTGTGTCAGCTGGGAAATTATTTTGAACTAATTCATGTCCTGCTCTGCTGCTCAGCAGGTCAACCCATCCCATGCCACGTGGCATTTCCCAACCCCCATGGGTCAGAGGCTCTTTGGATCCCAGGATTATTTTTCTCGGCTGACTGGGTTCTCTCTGAAGAATTTCTGGCTGCTCTGTTCTTTCACTTGTTGCCACTGGTATCATGAATCTACCAAGATACTCATATCTGCTCTCCACCAAGCTCTTCATTCTTTTAGACAATGTCTTTGGGTATAACCTTTTTCATGCCCTGTTTTAAAGTCTGCTTCGGCAGAGCAGGGGCTATCTTTGTACAGCTGACTTACCTCTCCCCTTGGAAAGAAACTCTGCATCAAAACAAAGGAGCTGGGAGTGTGGGGAACAGCTCACTTTTCCTGAGATATATCCCTGCTCAATGAGCAGGCATTATTGGGGTGGAGCAGGGTGGACCCTCATCTCCTTAACTTGCCCTTCTCAGTATTAAATCTCCTCCCTATAAGTGAGCTGCAGTAGGATCCATCAGGTCTCCAGGATTCATAGCCTTTGCTGCTTGTGAATGAAGCTTCTCTATAATACGGGCAAAGTGGGACAGGGATCCTCCATATTTTAGCCCCAGTCCACCCAGGGTAAATTTTCTGCAACAAGGGGCTGGAGTGGAGGGGTAGCATAGATGGAGTGAAGAAGTGCCAGCAGTCTGTCACTCCAAGGGTAAAACTCTAGACTTAAACTGGAAACTAGAGGAAGAGAGAAGAGAGTCCTTTTATTCTTGGCCATCCCCATACAGATGCTCTCCAACAGAGCATCTGGAGGAGAGCTCGGGTAACGTGGGGAACTGGTGAGGAAGC
Organism: Cephalophus harveyi; assembly: GCA_006410635.1. NCBI lineage: Eukaryota > Metazoa > Chordata > Mammalia > Artiodactyla > Bovidae > Cephalophus > Cephalophus harveyi. Next base: position 75,010 of record SJYT01073221.1, on the reverse strand, counting down.
AGGTTGCAGCTGACTGGCTGTACTTACCAAGATTTAGGAGGTTCTTTTAAATGACTATTTCTCCATATGTCGTATGCCCTTATGTCAATTTTCTGAAAGTTAAACCATTATATTACACATATAATTTTTTTACCAATTAAATAGCTGTTTTTTTGCTGGGGAGAAGTTCTGCCAGGATCCTCACTCTATCATTTCAGAAAATGAAAGTGCTAGTTGCTCAGTTGTCCAACTCTCTGACACCCCATGGACTACAGCCCACCAGGCTCCTCTGTCAATGGAATTCTCCAGGCAAGAATACTAGAGTGGAAAGCCATTTCTTTCTCCAGGGAATCTCTCAACCCTGGGATCAAACCCAGGTCTCCTGCAATGCAGGCAGATTCTCTACCATCTGAGGCCACCAAGGATCATTCAGGAAACCCTACCTCAATACCTGTCTTTTAATGAGAATACTTCACCTTGGGGACCCCAAGTCCATGCAGGAGAATATTTTTCTCTACAAGCCTATATATATAATTTTAAATTTTGAAGCATCAAAACTAATATACTCACACTTTCTTGGAATCACATTTTTTTATTAGGCCTATGTTCTAGGTTCTTTTAGAAATTACTTCTCAGAGGTCCCATCTTCATGTGGGACTCTCAGTATAAATTTGTCCTAAACTTGGTGTGAACTCAATACCAGTTTCTCACGCTTGTACAGCAACAAATATCCTATTCTTTAATTTCCAGGAAATTATTCTCTTCCAGATGAAGCCTTAAACCTCAGTATAACTTTCATCTTCAGTTCCCTCTTTTCTGTTACTTTCTTGAAGTTCCAAATAATAATTTTAAAGGGATATTTATTGTAGTACACCTATCATTTTATGTTTTGTTGTGTGAGGATTTTCTAACTAACCAATGCTTTATTCAGATTATATAATCCTCCATTAATCAACACAACAGAGCAGTTATATTTTTAAATATATACTGTGTGGTAAGTCAACATATGATTATATTATATTTGAAAATGTGAAGAATATATTTGACCATTCTCTTTTCAAACATGACTCATTTTTAATATTTTATTTTAATAACATAGTAAAAGCTAAACTTTAATATTTACTTAATTCATAAATTAAGGTAATTTAAAACCAGAATTGTGTTTGTACTTATACTTGAAGAAATTGAGATTTTTGCTATTCTGAAATATGAGTGAAATAAACTTGGTAAAAGAAAATTAAAATTGTATTTTTTTAAACATGAAACTTACAAACCATAAAATGAACTTGTTTACACTGTTATAAGCTAGAAAGTGGAGAGTTATTAATTTATTCTAATGAAATTATGAATTAAGTAAATATTACAGATTTTTTAGGTTTTACTATTTTACTAAAATATCCATATTCCAGGGCCTTAGGCACTGTTTTATGGTACTCAGAGAAGGCCAGCTGGGCCCTGGTCACCCTCTGCTGTCTTCACTGTTGATGTCTGTGATGTACTGGAGTACAGATGTTGGGAGGGGCTGAGGAGGACAGTGTGTTCAGGTGCTACAGGTTCACTGCTGGTGGGACTCAGCCACTCCTGCATGTGGCTTGGGCTCTCAATACCAGAGAGTTAGCTGGGGCTTCAACCACTTCACACAGTTATCACCACCATGGAAAGCAAAACAGGCACCTGTCCATTTTCAGTCCCTTCCAGACTGCAGTCTAGTGTGCAAGAACACATGGATTTTCCCCCAGATCCCAAGGAAGAAAGAAACACAGCAAGGGTGTAAAAGGCAGCTTCATCAAGTCCTTTCTCAGCCTCAGCCTAGACCTTGCTTACACACCATTCCACTCCAGCATGACTTCATGGGTGTACCACCTATGTACTTGCCCAGGGTCTCAGCCTGGATTGGTCTCAGCCTCACCAATCCAAAAGCCTCTCATTTGGATTAGTGCTCTGTTGTCACCATCTTGCAATCCTTAATGATTTTTGAATAAGGAGACTTCCATTATTATTTTGAACTGGGCCTTACAAAATTTTGTAGCTGGTGTTGATTCTACGTGCAGCTGGGCTATGTCATTGAGAAAAAGTGCTCAGGAAAGCCATCTTCTTCTAGCGATCAGACAAAAAATAAAGACTACCCTGCTGTTCTTGTTTCCCTAAATTTCTTCCTGGAACTTTGCACCATTCCTGTGGAAAATGGCCCAATCTGGTTTGAAATTTTATCTTCAGCCTTTTTTGTTCCCCTCTGTAAATGCTTTCAAGTCTCTCAATTCTTGAAATGATTTGTTTAATCTCTGGTACTGGGGAACTGCTCTTATCATTTGGTGGCATTTACAGCTTTTGATTAAAATCATCCTGCTTGCACCCCTGCCCCAATGGCTACCTCCCAGACCCCACACAAATGTGTACAAACATGTGTGCATACACACAGTCAGTGAAATCCACTGACTTATAAAACAATTTTTTTAAAAATGCACAAAATGCTAGTTTTTTCACTATTAAGTTCCCCTTTTTAAAAATTGAAATAATATGTCTGCTTTTGATCTACAGTAAATGTCAGCAGAATTGTTAAATTGAGAATGTGCTTTTAAAAAAATCAACAATTCAAGCTCTTGGGACTTGATCAGTGTGTAAAACCTCCTAGTTGTTACTCTCCTCAGGGAGAAATCTTAATCTACCTTAAAATGCCAGAATGTCACTGATATTTATGTTAAAATCTGTCACGTCTTTCTACAGAAGCGAAATATCCCAGTGATCTGGCAAGATTTTCCCTTTTTGTCAGAGCCCATACTGCTTTGAAGATGAGACATCAGGGAGACTGTGCTGAAGAAATTTCTCCAAGCCTGCTCCTCCAATCCTACAAAGACCACTCTCTATTGTATACTATGCTTGGGGAAATCTCCTTTTATCAGTAGCTGTTTTAATTTTCTACTGCTTCTATAAGAAAGTAATACTAAATGTGTCGTTTAAAGCAACACAAAAGTGTTTCCTTACAGATCCGGAAGTCAGACTTCCAAAATGTGTCTTGATTGGCTAAAACTGAGGTGTCCTTAGACCAGCATGCATTTTTAGAGTTTCTAGGAGAGAATCCATTTTCTTGATTTTCCAGCTTCTAGAGACTGCCTAGTGTTTATGAATCATGCTCCCCTTCCATCTTAAGAGACAGCAATGATTAGTTAAGTGTATCTCTTGGCATTACTTTGGTATGGATTCTCCCACTTACCTCTTCCATGTTTTGAAGCCTCTAATGATTCCATTCTGAAGGAGATCAACCCTGGGATTTCTTTGGAAGGAATGATGCTAAAGCTGAAACTCCAGTACTTTGGCCACCTCATGCGAAGAGTTGACTCATTGGAAAAACTCTGATGCTGGGAGGGATTGGGGGCAGGAGGAGAAGGGGACAACCGAGGATGAGATGGCTGGATGGCATCACTGACTCGATGGATGTGAGTCTGAGTGATCTCTGAGAGATGGTGATGAACAGGGAGGCCTGGCGTGCTGCGATTCATGGGGTCGCAAAGAGTCGGACACGACTGAGCAACTGAACTGAACTGAATGATCCCATTGTACTCAACAAGATTATCCAAGATAACTCCCTATTTTAAGGCTAGTTAGTTTACAACCTCAATTTCATCAACTTTAATCCTATCATGCCATGTAACTTACATATTCACAGACTTTAGGTTTTAATAGGTGGAATCCTTTGAGAAGGACATAACTTTATCTACCATAGTGCTTTATTTTTTAACATAATTTCCTCAACATAAACATTAGAATTGAATTAAAATCAGGAAATAGATTAGTCCATTTTTATACCACTTCAAGAGAGTGTCTTATAAAAAATATCAGACCATTTACAGCAAAGTGTAGGCAGCTAAGTGGTACAACATATCAACTTTAAACATTTGCATCATCACTCATGTATGTTTCAGAACTACAGTATCCAGGAATTCAAATAATTCTAAACTTCACTAATATTTCCAGAATAATATTCTAGAATCAATATTTTATGCTAAAAAATGTCGATTTTAGTTGATGATATTTCACTTTAACTACAGTTGTCTATAATCTTATGAAATTTTTGTAAATTAAATTTTTAAGAGTGGAAAGCAAAATTAAAACATTAGAAAAGAAAATATAAGAAAAAGGTGATAAAGTTAACATTGAATACATTCAGATGTGAAAATGGTATAAGTCATATATATCAATATAACATATATTTTTTCCTCAAATACACATATATGCACACATATATCCTTAGGTTATGGGATATAGAAAGAAGAATTAATGATCATGTGGTTTCTACTTCTTACCTCAGGAAAACTCACTGAATCCCCCTATCTATCCAAATTTACTGAAGGCAATAATTCTACAAATCTTTGAAACACTCTTAGGCAGAATTAATTAAAATCAAGAACTTCTTCCATATCTCCTTAAGTGATTATCTGTGTTCTAATAAATTATGATAAATGCTTTAGTCAGGCTTTTGAGATAACTATTGTACGGTTGTGTATGTGTTGTGCTTGTGTGTGTGTACTTATGATAGGCATGCTCAGGATTTGAAAATTTCAGGTCATCTTATATTTTAATATTGACATGTCTTGTACAAAGGAATAAATACAAGATTACTGCTTTAATTTCAAAATTTTACCTGCTTTTTTTTAAACAAACTTATTTGCTCTTGTAAAGATTTGCATAGGTAGAACAAAGAAAATAATAATGTATCTAAAGTATATTTTTCATATATATATATATGCTTATGTGTGTATATATATATGTCATGATAAATAATATGATTAACTCTTAGTCAAACTGCATAAGAAAAAATAAAAACCCCAATGGCATAGCACAATTGGCATTTATTTTTCACATGCTTAATGGTCTCCTGAGGTAACTCTTCTTCTACCTGTTTAGGTAAGTGATTCTCTGCTTTATGCATCTTTTCCACTTCCCATGAACTGGGACCACTCAGGTTCTGCATGCTTTTCTAAGGGCAATGAGTGAAGATGAAGTGGTCACAGTGAACTTCACTAGCACATTTCAAGGCTCTGCTTGAATCAAGTGCTAGCATTTTATTGGTCAGACCAGGTTTAACATGGATGATCCCCAAATCTAGAGAGACCAATTTTGCAACTTACAAACTACTAAAAAAACTGCAAAATTCCATGGCAAAGAACATGCATAGAGAAAAGGATAGACAAAAGGAGCCAAGAATTTACTATGACCCATTTCATTTTTTTCTCTTTCCTAAAATGAATAAAAAAATTGATAGCGGCTGAATTATTGCTAATAGTCAAAAACAAAAAGTTCCAATAACAGAAAATTTTATTGATGATGACTACTGGTCAGATTTGCTGCTGCTGCTGCTAAGTCACTTCAGTCGTGTCCGACTCTGTGTGACCCCATAGATGGCAGCCCACTAGGCTCCCCCATCCCTGGGATTCTCCAGCAAGAACACTGGAGTGGGTTGCCATTTCCTTCTCCAATGCATGAAAGTGAAAAGTGAAAGTGAAATCACTCAGTCGTGTCCGACTAGTAGCGACCCCATGGACTGCAGCCTACCAGGCTCCTCTGTCCATGGGATTTTCCAGGCAAGAGTACTGGAGTAGGGTGCCATTGCCTTCTCCAACTGGTCATATTTAGTATTCCTTAAAAAGATTCATCTGGCTTTCAAAATAATTTTTGTGGTTAGGATAATAATAACAATAGAAAGTTTGGCAATTTGTGTATGTCAAGTAATTTATGAATTGTTTAATATTCATTATGTAATTTAAAGTCTTTAAAGACATTATGTTTTTCTATTCAGATATAGATACTGATACATATATTTCCATGCCCAGTAATATCCAGTTATTATATATTGGTGCTGAAATATGGACTCATGTCTTCACTGACAGCTAAAATTTACAATTATATTGTAAAATATTTTGCTTAAAATATTTCCACAAACTATTAATTCTGCTTTGTGGGTTATATGCTTTTTGCTGTGCTTTATTGCTCTCTCGGGAGATGGAAATGGCAACCCACTCCAATATTCTTGCCTAGAGAGTCCGGTGGAGAGAGGAGCCTGGTGGGCTGCTTTCTGTGGAGTCACACAAGGTCGGACATGACTGAAGCGACTTAGCAGCAGCATCTCTCTTTTATTTGTGCAGAGAAGAAGGGAAGGAAAAGTATAATATAATGGAATATCTTGTGATAATTAACCTCCTAAATATAACTGGCAATCAGTTCAATGAAAAAATAGGTATAAAGTATTGTTTGAAAAATCAACTCTAGAAATGTGCAGGCAAGCCTTTTGTTTAACGTGAAAGCAATCTGATACATCTTCATGTGTAATATAATCATTCAGAAGATTTTTTTTAACATCTTGTACCTTAGTCTAGTGAAAGTGAAAGTCACTTAGTCGTGTCTTACTCTTTGCCACCCAACAGACTATATCAGCAGAGAAGGCAATGGCAACCCATTCCAGTACTCTTGCTGGAAAATCCCATGCACTGAGAACCCTGGTAGGCTGCAGTCCATGTGGTCGCTAAGAGTCGGGCACGACTGAGCGACTTCACGTTCACTTTTCACTTTCATGCATTGGAGAAGGAAATGGCAACCCACTCCAGTGTTCTTGCCTGGAGGATCCCAGGGACGGGGGAGCCTGGTGGGCTGCCATCTATGGGGTCGCACAGAGTCGGACACGACTGAAGCGACTTAGCAGCAGCAGCAGCAGCAACAGATTATATCAGTTCAGTTCAGTCACTCAGTGGTGTCCAACTCTTTGTGACTCCATGAATTGCAACACACCAGGCCTCCCTATCCATCACCACCTCCCAGAGTCCATCCAAATCCATGTCCATTGAATCGGTGATGCCATCCAAATATCTCATTCTCTGTCATCCCCTTCTCTTCCTCCCCTCAATCTTTCCCAGCATCAGGGTCTTTTCGAATGAGTCAGCTCTTCGCATCAGGTGGCCAAAATATTGGCGTTTCAGCTTCAGCATCAGTCCTACCAATGAAAACCCAGGACAGATCTCCTTTAAGATGGACTGGTTGGATTTCCTTGCAGTCCAAGGGACTCTCAAGAGTCTTCTCCAACACTACAGTTCAAAAGCATCAATTCTTCAGCACTCAGCTTCCTTTATAGTCCAACTCTCATATCCACATATGACCACTGGAAAAACCATAGCCTTGACTAGACAGACCTTTGTTGACAAAGTAATGTCTCTGCATTTTAATATGCTGTCTAGGTTGGTCATAACTTTCCTTCCAAGGAGTAAGCACCTTTTAATTTCATGCTGCAATCACCATCTGCAGTGATTTTGGAGCTCAGAAAACTAACGTCAACCACTGTTTCCACTGTTTCCCCACCTATTTCCCATGAAGTGATGAGACCAGATGCCATGATCTTAGTTTTCTGAATGTTGAACTTTAAGCCAACTTTTTCACTCTCCTCTTTCACTTTCATCAAGAGGCTCTTTAGTTCTTCTTCACTTTCTGCCATGAGGGTAGTGTCATCTGCATATCTGAGGTTATTGATATTTCTCCAAGCAAACTTGATTCTAGCTTTTGATTCCTCCAGCCCAGCATTTCTCATGATGTACTCTGGATATAAGTTAAATAAGCGGGGTGACAATTTACACCCTTGATGCACTCCTTTTCCTATTTGGAACCAGTCTGTTGTTCCATGTCCAGTTCTAACTGTTGCTTCCTGACCTGCATGCAGGTTTCTCAAGAGGCAGGTCAGGTGGTCTTGTATTCCCGTCTCTTTCAGAATTTTCCACAGTTTATTGTGATCCACACAGTCAAAGGCTTTGGCATAGTCAATAAAGCAGAAATAGATGTTTTTCTGTAACTCTTTTGCTTTTTTGNTGAGTGAACTCCGAGAGATGGTAATGAACAGGGATGCCTGGCGTGCTGTGATTCATGGGGTCGCAAAGAGTCGGATATGACTGAGCGACTGAACTGAACTGATTGTGGTCCACACAGTCAAAGGCCTTGGCATAGTCAATAAAGCAGAAATAGATGTTTTTCTGGAACTCTCTTGCTTTTTTGATGATCCAGTGGATGTTGGCAATTTGATCTCTGGTTCCTCTGCCTTTTCTAAAACCAGCTTGAACATCTGGAAGTTCATGGTTCACGTATTGCTGAAGCCTGGCTTGGAGAATTTTGAGCATTACTTTACTAAGTGCTAATAAAAACTATTTATTTGGAGTTTCATGACCTCTGGCTCTCACAGTTAAACTAACATGCTTTAAAATATCTTTGCTTAATAATTCACATGTGATTATATTATGAAATCCTGCTTAAGCTTTTCTGGATCATGATAATATAAAATGCTAATAGGTAGACACAAGTTTATTTGCTCTTGTGTGTACATTCATATATATATATATATATGTGTGTGTGTGTGTGTGTGTGTGTATGACCACAGCATCATGTTATTCATGAAGTGCCATGCTTTGATTGTTAAACTTCCTTGCCTTTACGATAAGGGATATATATGCTTCTACTATGTTCTATATATTTTACAAAAGATAATAATTCATCTACAGACTCAGGCCGACCATATTGCCTAAATTAATGGAAGTTATCAACTGTGACATTCTAAATGGTAATAGAGTTGGGCTTTAGAAGGATCTGATACCTGTATGCAGAAAACATAAGTTCTGCAGTGTACATGAATTGCTACCTACCTTCTTCTGCTTTTCAATTTTATTTTCTCCCCAGGTTCTTTGCTTCTGAATCTCATTCTAGGTCTACCATGGTTCTAGATTCTTGCTCTAAACTTTGCCAGATATACTGAGATCCTATCTATCATTCTCAGTTCCTGCCATTTATTTCCCCTCAAAATAGTCCTTCATACATGAGATGTATTTCCCTCATATACAATATCAGTGTCAAAATGACACCATGAAATCCAGGTATCTACCTTTCACACTTAATGCAATTTTCAGATGTAAACCGTGATTCTTCATGGAGGGAAGCTACAATAGCTGTGTAAGTGCCCTCTATATTGATGCAGATTCACCAGGATTTCTTGCCATCCATAGAGAAAATATTCTGGTATTTCTTTGGAAGGAATGATGCTAAAGCTGAAACTCCAGTACTTTGGCCACCTCATGCGAAGAGTTGACTCACTGGAAAAGACTGTGATGCTGGGAGGGATTGGGGGCAGGAGGAGAAGGGGACGACCGAGGATGAGATGGCTGGATGACATCATGGACTCGATGGATGTGAGTTTGGGTGAACTCCGAGAGATGGTAATGAACAGGGAGGCCTGGCGTGCTGCGATTCATGGGGTCGCAAAGAGTCAGACACGACTGAGCGACTGAACTGAACTGAACTGAACTGATGTGTATAATATTTTATAAAGAAAGTTTATTTCTACAAACTCCCTATAATGGTTGAGAAATTTTTATTTACAAGCTATAAATGCTTTCATTTCCTCATTATGCTTAATAAAATGTAAGTTCTGTTTAAGTTCTAACTCATAATGACAGAAATGCCTGGCGTGCTGCGATTCATGGGGTCGCAAAGAGTCAGACACGACTGAGCGACTGAACTGAACTGAACTGAACTGATGTGTATAATATTTTATAAAGAAAGTTTATTTCTACAAACTCCCTATAATGGTTGAGAAATTTTTATTTACAAGCTATAAATGCTTTCATTTCCTCATTATGCTTAATAAAATGTAAGTTCTGTTTAAGTTCTAACTCATAATGACAGAAAGCAAAGAGGAAATAAAGAACCTCTTGATGAAGGTGGAAGAAGAGAGTGAAAATGCTGGCTTAAAACTCAACATTCAAGAAACTAGGATCATGGCATCTGGTCCCATAACTTCATTACAAACAGATGGGGTAAAAGTGGAAACAGTGCAGATTTTATTTTCTTGGGCTCCCAAATCACTGAAGATGGTGACTTCAGTCATGAAATTAAATGATGCTTGCTCTTTGAGTATAAAGCTATGACAAACCTAGACAGTGTATTAAAAAGTGAAGACATCACTTTGCTGATAATGGTCCATATAGTCAAAGCTATGGTTGTCCCAGTAGTCATGTATGAATGTGAGATTTGGAATATGAAGAAGGCTGAGCATTGAAGAATGAAAGCTTTCTAACTCTAGTGCTGGAGAAGACTCTTGAGAGTCTCTTGGACAGCAAAGAGATAAAACCAGTCAAACCTAAAAGAAATTGACCCTGAGTATTCATTGGAATGATTGATGCTGAAGCTGCAACTCCAATACTTTGGCCATTTGATGTGAAGAGTTTACTCTTTGGAAAAGATTGAGGGCAGGAGGAGTAGGGAGTGACAGAGGATAAGATGGCTGATTGACATCAGTGACTCAGTGGACATGTGTTTGAGAAAAGTCCAGGAGATAGGGAAGGAGAGCAAGGCCTGGCATGCTGCGATTCATGGGTTGCAAGGAGTCAGACATGACTGCTCAAATGAAAAACAGCATCACCTCACACCATTCAGAATGGCTATCATCAAAAAATCTACAAGCAATAAATGCTGGAGAGAGAATGAAGAAACGGGAGCCCTCTTGCACTGTTGATTGGAATGTAAATTGATATGGACACTATGGAGAGCAATACACATGTTCCTTAAAATACTAAAAATAGAACTCCCATAAGATCAGCAATTCCACATAGGTCATATATTCTAAGAAAACCATATGTGAAAAAGATATATGCACCTCAAATGTCATTGCAGCACTATTTTCTAATACAATAGCCAGAACATAGAAGCAACCTAAATGCCCATCAGTAGATGAATGGATAAAGAAGGTGTGGTACATATATATAATGGAATATTACTCAACCACAAAAAGACATGTAACTGGATCATTTGTAGAGAGGTGGATTGACCTAGAGTATGTCACTCAGACTGAAGTAATACAGAGAAAAAAATAAATATCATATATTAATGCATACATGTGGAATCTAAAAAATAAATGGCACAGATTAATATATTTGCAGGCCAGGGGTAGAGATATAGACATAGAGAACAGACATGTGGACTTGGGAGAGGGGATGAATTGGGATATTGGGTTTGACTTATGTACCCTAACGTGTAAAATAGATAAATAGTGAGAACTTGTTGTATAGTGTAGGAGGGTCAGCTTGGTTCTCTCCGGTGACTTAGATGGTGGGATGGGGGTTCACAAAGAGGTCCAAGAGGGAGGGTACATACGTACACATATAGCTGATTCACTTTATTGTACAACAGAAACTAACACACCAATATAAAACAACTATACACCAATAAAATTTTTGGAAAAGAAATAAAGTTATCACTGTTTATGGAAAACATGATAATATATATAGAAAATCCTAGAGATGCTATGCAAAGCTACTAGATCTTAGGAATGAATTTGTTAAACAAACAAGATGCAGAATTAACACAGAGAAATTTGTTGCATTTCTATATTTCCAGCAATGAATGATCAGAAAGAAATTAAAGAAAAAATCCCATGATCACTTCATCAAAAAGAATAAAATATCTAGGAATAATCCTGCCAGGGAAGCAAAAGACCTGTGCTCTGAACAAGAAAAGACACTGAGGAAATAAATCAAAGACAACACAATCAGATGGAAAGAATTGGAAGAATCAATATTATCAAAATTACTATAGCACTCAAGGCAGTCTACAGATTCAATGCAATCCTTATCAAATTACCAAGCATATTTTTCATAAGCTAGAACTAATTTAAAAAAGTTATGCATACAGAAAAGTCCCTGAATGGTCAAAGCAATTTTGAGAAAGAAAAACAGAGTTGGAAGAATGAGATGACTCCCTGACTTCAGACTTTACTACAAAGCTACAGCATCAAGACAGTATGGTACTGAGGCATAGATCAATGAACAGGATAGAAAGTCCAGAAATAAACCAACAGACCTATTGTTAATTAATCTATGACAAAGGAGCAAGACTACAATGGAGAACAGACTGGCTATTCAATAAGTGGCACTGGGAAAACTGGATAAATACATATAAATGAATGAAAGTAGAACATGATTTGACATCATACAAAAAAAATAAACTCAAAATGGATTAAAGACCAATGTAAGACTGAACACCAAAACATTCTCTGAATAAATTACAATGATATCTTTTTTTGATCTATTTCCTAGAGTAATGGAAATGAAAACAAAACTAACAAATGGGATCAAATTAAACTCAAAAGCTGTTGCACAGCAAAGCAGAACATAAGCAAAATGGGAAGGCAACCCTCAGTGGGAGGGAATATTTGCAAATGAAGAAACAAGGAATTAATCTCCAAAATATTGCAGCAGCACAGATAAACCTGGAGGTTATCATACTAAGTGAATAGGGAATACAGAGAAAGACAATTATCACATTGCTTATATGTGCAATCTAAAAAAAAAAAAAAGAACTTATTTACAAAGCAAAAACAGACTAACACACAATAAAACAAACTTATGGTTAGAAAAGAGGTAAGGTGGGGGGAGCAATAAATTGGGAGTTGGGATTAGCAGATACAAGCTACTATATTTAAAATAGATGAACCAGCAAGGACTTACTATATGGCACAGGAAATTCTGTTTAATATTCTGTAGCAAGTAAAGGCAAAAAGAATTTTAAAAAGAATAAATATATATACATATATATATATAACTGAATCACTTTGCTGCAAACCTGAAACTAACACATTGCTAATCAACTATAATCCAATATAAAATTAAAAATAAATATCCCTGCCTTAACATCTCTTGAAGTATGCATATTTCTGGCATTAAGTGATGATCTCTTCCATACCTACAATATCTAGCAGAGTTATCAGTAAAAGAAACACTACAGAGACCTTCCTGTTCAAATGAGCATTCAAATAACACAAACAAAAAAGTTCAAAAACTTTAGCCTTAATTGAATATGCAATCACATAATGTTGGATTTTCTATCATTACTTAGAAATTATTATGGATTTGTGTTTAAGCCTGAGTATATATTTCCTAACTCACTGTATTAAGTTGTTGTTGTTTTTTTTTTCCCTGTCAAAGTAGTTGCTTTTCATTTTAATCCATAATACAAAGTACACACTTCAAAGTTCAGCCCAGCCACTATAAATAGATTCAGATAGTTAAGGAGAGATCTTTGGATTGTGTTTCATGCATTTGGTTTAAGCCCAGATTTAATTCGAGCAGGAGTTAACCATGAAGACTGTGAAAGGCTTTTGCATCCTTTTCATCCTGCAGCTCTGTCTTCTTGACTCTGGGAGGACGGGCAAAGTTCTTGTATGGCCTGTGGATTTTAGTCACTGGATTAATTTACAAGTTATTCTAGAAGAGCTTCACCTTCGTGGGCATGAGATAACTGTCCTGGTACCTTCACAAAGTCTTCTGATTGATGATACTAAGGTTCCCTATCATGTGGAGATCCTCCAGCTTTCAGTAACTAAAGAAACTTTCATGGAAGAGCTCAATACCATTCTCTATGAAGCTACGTTTGAACTGCCAAAGCTCTCATGGTGGGAAATGCAAATAAAACTGGCAAACATAGGCAGAACATTTTTATTAACAAGCAGAAGAGTGTGTGACAGTGCTATCACAAACAAGGAGTTGCTCGGCAGGCTACAGGCAGCCAAGTTCGATGTCTGTATTGCCGATCCTTTAAGTTTTTGTGGGGAATTGGTGGCTGAACTCCTGAATATTCCATTTATATACACTTTTCGGTTTTTCTATGGGAATGTCATTGAAAGACTGTGTGCTGGGCTTCCTATGCCTTCTTCATATGTTCCTGGTGTCACATCAAGACTGACAGACAAGATGACTTTTATACAGAGGCTGAAGAACTGGTTACTATATGCAATGAATGACATGATATATTCATATTATATATTTCCAGAATGGGATGAGTATTACAGCAAGGTTTTAGGTAAGAGAAATATGTATATAATAAGTATTCTTATAGCCTATAAAAATGTAAATATTTATCTGACCGTATGAAAACTTACAAAAAGTATTTTAGATGAAGAAGATCCTAGCACCTGTGGCTACACTGTTTTGGATTTAAGAAATAATTACATTCTTTTTTTTGGTTTTGTGTTATATGATTGAATACAGATAACATTCCCTCCTCCAGGGGATCTTCTCAGCCCAGAGACTGAACCCAGGTTTCCTACATTGCAGGCTGATTCTTTAGCATCTGAGCTACCAGAGGAACCCCAATGATATATCCGAGAAGGAATATTCTCTATATTTATTGATGATTTCTTGGAGTGTCTGTAAAACCCAAATCTGACAGTGTGCTTAATTTCCATAAACTTGGGCTACTTCTTTGAATTTTGCTTCTCATCTTTTGCAGCCTGTTTTCTTTCTCATTAACTTGCTAGTTCTAAAGCTTTATATTTATGTCCTGTGAAGGAATGGTTAATTGGTGGCCAGGTTTGCAATGTGTTGAACATGAAACTAGAAAATGAATAATGTGATTTGGTTTCATCTGCTCTTGTCTTCTAAAGTGTTAAAAAAAAAAAAAAAAGATTTTTTTCTAAAGGACCATGTTTCCAGATTTTGTAAATCACCTTGGTGTTTTGTTTCTGTTGTTCTATTTAAAATTGCATTAGAGGTGAAGTAGTGACTTTTGACCCTGAGCACAAAGTTTTTCTCTACTCTGATTTGATCATACCAATGTTCCGGATAATGTGGAGATCCTCCAGCTTTCAGTAACTAAAGAAACTTTTGTGCAAGAGCTCACAAAAGTCCATTTACCCCTTCTTTCATTTCTTTTGAATAATTTATTTTTTATTATTTTTATGTGATTATGTTAAATAAATTTTGCATAAGAGGTAAATTACTTTTGAGAAAGCAGTACCTTTTTTACATCATTTACTTAGTTTTTTTAGGTGTTACTAACATGTAACATTGTATTAGTTTCAGTTGGTGACAAAAAAATTAATCAAGAGTCAATTTAAGAAGGAAATGGAAAATTTTATTTGAGCAGATCTGAGGATTGTGATCCTGGAGAGATCTGAGGAATGTTCTGCACATTAGAAGTCAAAGCACAGTTATATAAATTTTTGAGGGAAAGGGTTATACATGAAAGAGTCATCCATTACAGCAATATATTGCCAGTTTATGTAGTCCTAAAAAGTGAGTAGTGGGTCATTGTGACCCCTTAAGGGATTAAGAAAGGAATGTTAACTCCTAACGAGCTACCTTGCTGGGGCCAGGAGGAAATTGCTTTTTTGTAGAGTAAACTTTCCTGTGTCTTCTGTGGGGATCTAGTTAATACATAATGCAGAAGCACATTGCACGCTAAAACGAGGAGTGCTGGGCACTGACTCAAGTGGCAGAGAAATTTTTATGCAAAATATTTCTTGCTCTGCCTTAAAATAATTTTATTTCATCACATGTATACAGCATAATGATAAGATATTTCTACATATTGTGAAACAATCAATGTAGATAATATCCATCACTACACATAGTTACAAATGGGTTTTTATGTGAGAACTCATAAGCTCTACTTTCTTAGGACAATACAGTATTAGTAACTATAGTCACCATGCTGTAAATTACTGGATTACTTACTTTAGAACTGGAATTTTGTACCATTTGACCACCTTCAACTACCTGTTGTGACCATGCTACAACCTTAGCATCTGGCAACCACCAATTTCTTCAGTGTCTATAGCTTGTTTTAGTTTTGTTTTCTCTTAGATTCCACATATAAGTGATATATTTCCCTGTCTTACTTCTCTTAACATAATATCCTCAAGATCCATTCAGGTTGAGGCAAATGGAAAGTTTTTCTTGTTTCTCATGACTTAATAATGTTCCACTCTATCTGTAATTATATTTTCTTTATCCATTCATGTATTTATAAACACTTAGATTGTTTCCATGATTTTGGCTATTGTGAATACTGCAGCAATGAGCTTAAGAGTGCAATGATTTTTTTTTTTTTTTTCTTCTGTTTTCATACCCATAAGTGGAATTTCTGGATCATATGGTAAAATCAAATAAAATCAAGTTATTCTTAAATTTTGAGGAACCTCCATAACATTTTCCTTATTGGCTGTACCAATTTACATTTGCACTAACTGTAAACTTGTTTGTCTCTTTTCACTACCTCCTCACCAGCATTTGTCTCTTATCATTTTGATGATAGCCCTCATAACAGTATGAGATGTTAATTCTTTGTAGTTTTGCTTTGAATTTTCTTGGTCATTAGTAATGTTGAGCACCATTTCAGATTCTTACTGACTAACTGAATGTTTATTCAGTTCCTCAGCTAACTTTTTAAAATTTAATTATTTGTTTATGTGCTATTGAATTGTGTGAGTTCCTTCTATATTTTAGGTGGCAGCACCTACACAGGCATATGGTTTGCAAATATTTTCTCTGTTTTCATA
This sequence comes from Cephalophus harveyi, assembly GCA_006410635.1. Lineage (NCBI taxonomy): Eukaryota > Metazoa > Chordata > Mammalia > Artiodactyla > Bovidae > Cephalophus > Cephalophus harveyi. Next base: position 58,677 of record SJYT01073221.1, on the reverse strand, counting down.
GGCTGCCTTCTTAGTTTGTTGATCATTTCTTTTTCTGTGCAGTATGCAGAACCTTCTAATTGAAAGTAGTTCTACTTGTTCATTTTTAATTTTTAATTTAATTTTGTTACTTATACTTTAGGTGTTACATTTTAAATTCACTGCCATGATGAGTGTCAAGAATTATTTCCCATTGGTTTTCCTTGAGGAATTTTATGGTTTTAGGTCTTATATTTAAGTCTTTAATCCATTTTAATATAATTTTGTAGTGGAGTAAGATCAGGGTCTAGTTTTATTCCTTTGTATGTGAATATCCACTTTTTTGAGCAAAAATTATTTAAAAGATTATCTTCCTTCATTGAATATTTTTGGCTCCATTGTGAAATATTAGTTGAATATATATGCATGAGTTTATTTTGGGGCTTTTAATTCTGCTCCAATGGACTAAGTACTGTTTTTAGCTGTATTATTTTGATTACTATAGCTTTATAATAACCCTTAAAATCAGAGTGTGTGATGCCTCCATCTTTGTTTTTCTTTCTCAAGATTGATTTTTCTATTTGGAACTTTTTCATTTTCATATGAATTTTTAAAGTCATTTTCCTTGTTACTAATTTTAATAGATGTATCTCTAATATCCTATCATTACTAAAAGCTGTGTTTATTCCCCGAAACTTAAAAAAAATTATAGTTGTGATCCCTTATTTTATATAGCCACTTCCTTTTTCCTTTTTTTGAGTATCTATTTAAATATTTCATCTGAGAAATTATTCAACAACGCAGAAGCAACATGACTGCTTCTAATGAACTATGCCACCTGGCAATATATAATATGTTCCAAAAAGCATATTATCTAATTGGTGTCGACATGTTGTACTGAAACTTCTCCGCATTTTGTGACAGAAACATGTGCTTATATCTCTAGACTTGGCCCTATAAAATATGGGCAGAAACCATCACAAATTCATGTTCAGAGTTCAAGCTATAAGAGGCAACACTGAGCAAAGATAATTTAAAATCTCATGAAGCTGACATTTTCTGAGTCATGGATTTATCCTTGATTGATCTACAACTCAACTGAACTGGTTTACTTCTGGTCCCAGCAGTCTGACACTCAGTTTAGGGCCATCTTTTCTAGTGATAGGTTATTACTCTGTCCATGATTCTTCCATAGTTCTTATCAACTTAAAATATTCTTTGGTGGAATATATCAATAATCTGAGACGAAGAATTAAATACTTGGTAAATAGAAGAAAAGCATATTTCTTACTTATATATATTAAAAAGCTACAAGATATAGATGCAATTTGGCTATTCAGAATTTAAAATTATCATTATACAATGCATTCCAAATGTGTTTTTCAAATTTTAAAAGTATAAGTCATAATTTATAAAATTTTTCATTAAAACATGTCATATATATGTTCAAATAATTGATGACTAAACCAGAAAGATAGCATTAATTTCAAAAAATTGAGAAATTATTTATAAACCTCTAGATTAGACACAAAAATGGTCCAAAAAAACCCTATAGGGCAATAAAATCATAATTTTGGAAATGATATTTTCTACCAGACAGAAATATGGCAGTTAACAATTAATTTCAATGTATTTTAACTCAAAATTAAGAGAAAATTAAAAAACAAACAACAACCTGACGTGTGCACACATTTTCATAAAGATATGTGTTGAGTATGAAACTGGATATTGTAATCACCAGAGTCAAGCCCCTCATTTACTGAGATTTGCCTTGATCTCTTATGCAGATAGATCTTCCTAGGAGTTCAAAATTCCTTATATTTTCCTGGTAAAATCCTTAGCACACTTAGAACATCAAGAAGAATATTAAAAAAGTCTTGTAGTGAGAAACCAGATAGCTCTCGTTTCCTCCTATTGGTGACACAGAGCACATATTTCAAAAGGACACCAACATTCTGGGTCAGGTTCGGTATACCACAGTAGATATATAGAATTCAGAGATGAAACTCTGCTTGAAACTAAGGAAGATGATTCAATTCAGGGTCACTAATTTGAGTTCTTATTCTATAAACATTCGCTTGGCTTCCAATTCAGTTCAAAGGAAACCTTTTGTACTGTTTGTTAACTAAATATGTCAAAATAGCAAATATTTCACCATCAGATTATTGTGCAATGCAATATCTTTACCGAAGAGGATGAAATCTTGTAAAATAAGAACTTTCCTTTACTATAGCAAATGAAACAATCACTTTAAGAATTGTACTAAAAGTATTCAGGATGTAATTTATTGTGACAGCACACTTGAAAACAGTAGAAAAAAGAAGGATAAAACACAAGTTGGTTTTCAACATAGTCAGAGACTTTTTGGGCAATGAGGATGAGATAAATTGGAATTTCAGAAGGTGTGACTCTACCACAGAAGGCTGAGGATCATTGCCTAAGTTTCTTGTACTTACTACAAGCACATGAGTAGGTTCAGGGTTAGCTCAAGATGAAAGACTCCATTGCCAGAGAGAAAGCAACAGGCTTTTGGTTTTGCTCCATACTTATCTGTGTTTACTTATTCATATTCTGACTATTGTGTCCTCTTCAGGGTAAAAGGCCAATTGATACATAAGCTGGGTTGCAAAGGCTCAGTATTGGTCTTCAAGAATTTACTTAGAAAATTAGGTGGAGAAATATATTCCATTTACCATATCAGATTATTTTCCCTCTATTATCCTTCATTTTTATTCAGGAAAACCAATCACACTATGTGAGATTATGGGGAAAGCTGACATGTGGTTGTTTCGAAGTTACTGGGATTTTGAATTTCCTCAGCCTTATTTACCTAATACTGAATTTGTTGGAGGACTGCACTGTAAGCCTGCAAAGCCCCTACCTAAGGTAATTAAACATGCTTATTATTTTCCTATAGGAGTGTTTATCTCTTAAATGATTTCTAGTTAATTATTATTAAGATTTGATTTGCAAACTGAGAATACAGAATAAAATTTAATGATCATCATTTTCTTAGACTATACACTACAGTCAGAAGGTGAATACCGTTATTTTGGATTATGTATTATTATCTGATTGAAGTAGTCCTCAATATTTTCTTTTCTTGTTCAAAGTCCATTCACTATTCATGAAAATCTATTTTATATAAATTTAAAAATATTTTCTAGTATCTCAAGAATA
>SJYT01073221.1:35552-55305 GCA_006410635.1 Cephalophus harveyi | reverse complement strand
ATCTCAAGAATACCATGCTATAATTGAAAATAAAGATAAGATTATACTTTAAGTCAAATCATCTATAGATATAGTGTAATGGGTAATTTTATGTATTAACTTCCCTGGCTAGATACTCAGCTGTTTAGACAAACATTTTTCTGGAAGTTATTGAGAGGCTATTTTCAGATGACATTAACTTTTAAATATGTGAACCTTGAGTGAACGAATTATGTGGATAAGCATCCACATAATTATGGATGGATAAGCATCCATAATTTTTGTTATGTGGATAAGCATCCTATTAGTTGAAGATGTGAATAGAACAAAGGACTGAATTCTGCCAGCAGGTAACCTTCAGACTTGAATTACAGCAGTGGCTTTTCTCTGAGTCTCCAGCCTAATGGGCTGTTGTTCACTTCAAACTTTGCTGAGAAATCCCTGAAAATAAATCTCTTACCTGGCTTTCCATTTTAAGTCTAACGTATTTTTCCTTGTCTTATTTAGTTAACTTAGTTTTGCTAGTATTTAAATACAGGATGAAAAGATTTCTTTTTATTTCAGTTTGATTGAATATGCTGTTTTTATTAACTTAAAATTATATATTTCTGCTATATTCCTATAATCCTCAGGGTATGTTTTATAGGTATTTCTGCATTACTTGTCTGGTCAGGAGTTACTTGGCTACCTCATTCCTGATTGTGTTTGCGGAAGCTTATATAAAAAACAAATATAACAAAAATAAAAGAAAATTGAAAGTTAGAAAACAGGAAAAGTAAACATACCAAAATCATGTCATTGTGCTGACCATGATTCAGCAGAAAAATGAAAGATAATCTTATTAGCTTCTAAGACAAAATATAAAGTGCAGCACCAGAACTATTTAGCTTAAAGGTAGAAATTTGCTCTGCCACCTACTGCTGTGTAGGCTTGGACAAATTACTTAACCTTACTGAGATATGTAAATGTATACATATCTCATAAAATTACCATATATGTAAGCTAAATGATACATGTAAAGAGTTCAGCAAATAACAGAAGATAACAGGCGGTCAATAATTTGTAAACACAAACACGTATGCACAGAAACACACATACCTGAAATATGCTTTACTAAATGAGCCTTTAGTAAAAATAATTTTTAATTTAATAACAAATGATTTCAGGTCATCTATTATACAGTGAAATCATTAACATGTTCTAATTATTCAGACACATTGAGAAAAAAATGTGACATCTTATTATAACTGTAAGCTTTTATATTACAAACACTGTTTTCTTCATAGGAATTCGAAGAGTTTGTTCAAAGCTCTGGAAAAGATGGAGTCGTGGTGTTTACTCTGGGGTCAATGATCAAAAACCTCTCAGCAGAAAAGTCTAATATGATCGCATCAGCCCTTGCCCAGATTCCGCAGAAGGTCAGATAATATTTTTTTCAGGGACAGTTATTTTAAAACCTCTATAAAAGTATACTTTTAAGACATAGAAAAGGCTATTGATATTGGTAATGTCAATTTAAGTGAACTCTAAAGAAAAAGTATAAATGTTAAAAGGGGATATTTGATTGCTACCTTGTTTTAAAACTGGCATTATTCACAGGAAAATCTATTGCAGTATTTTCCTTAAATAACGAGGTAAAACTTAATCATTTGCTATTGTTAAATGATCAGTCAGCTTTGTGCATAGGTTTTAAGGCATCCATGTAATCTAATTTTTTTTTTTGCTGTTCTTATATTTTCTTTAAATCTGAAGCATATAAACAAGTTGCAAATAACATGACAGAGAATAAAGGAAAAGATAATGAAAATAATAGGCTAGATTTACAGAATGTCTTGGGACTATACTTCCTTATGATTAATTTTTTTGAACGTGAGTCCTTGTTGAACCTGAAACTAAGAGCTTAGATTCTAAAAATAATCCTAGATAAAGATTCTTCTCATAATCCTAGAAAATTAATCCTAAAAATGATCCTAAATAGCAATCCTAAATAATGATTCTTTTTTAAATTTATTCATTTTTTTCCAGATTTTATTTTATTTTATTTTTTTACTTTACAATATTGTATTGGTTTTGCCATACATCAACATGAATCCGCCACGGGTGTACATGAGTTCCCAATCCTGAACCCCCCTCCCACCTCCCTCCTCATACCGTATCTCTGGGTCACCCCAGTGCACTAGCCCCAAGCATCCTGTATCCTGTGTCAAACATAGACTGGTGATTCATTTCTTATATGATATTATACATGTTTCAATGCCATTCTCCCAAATCATCCCACCCTCTCCCTCTCCCACAGAATCCAAAAGACTGTTCTATACATTTGTGTCTCTTTTTTCTGTCTCACATTTTTTAATTGAAGGATAATTGCTTTACAGAATTTTGCTGTTTTCTGTCAAACCTCAACATGAATCAGCCATAGGTATACATATATTTCTTCCCTCTTGAAACTCCCTCCCACCTCCCTCCCCATCATACTTCTCTGGCTGGTACAGAGCCCCCGCTTGAGTTCACTGAGACATACAGCAAATTTCCACTGGCTATTTATTTTACAGCCTTCCCTGATAGCTTACCTGGTAAAGAATCTGCCTGCAAGACAGGAGACCCCGGTTGGCTTCCTGGGTCGGGAATATCCTCTGGAGAAGGGATAGGCTACCCACTCCAGTATTCTTGACTTCCTTTGTGGCTCAGCTGGTAAAGAATCCCCCTGCAATGCAGGAGAATTGGGTATGATCTCTGGGTTGGGAAGATTCCCTGGAGAAGGGAACAGCCACCCACTCCAGTATTCTGGCCCGGAGAATTCCATGGACTATACCCATGGGGTCGCAAAGAATCAGACACAACTGAGCAACTTTCAGTTCACTTCTTCACTTCATCTATTTTACGTATGGTAATGTAAGTTTCCATGTTACTTTCTCCATATATCTCATCCTCTCATCTCCTCTCCCCATGTCCATAAGTCTGTTCTCTATGTCTGTTTCTCCCTTCAGTTCAGTTCAGTCGCTCAGTCGTGTCCGACTCTTTGCAACCCCATGAATCGCAGCATGCCAGGCCTCCCTGTTCATCACCATCTCTCGGAGTTCACCCATACTCACATCCATCGAGTCAGTGATGCCATCCAGCCACCTCATTCTTGGATGTCCCCTTTTCCTCCTGCCCCCAATCCCTCCCAGCATCAGAGTCTTTTCCAATGAGTCAAATCTTCGCATGAGGTGGCCAAAGTACTGGAGTTTCAGCTTGAGCATCATTCCTTCCAAAGAAATCCCAGGGTTGATCTCCTTTAGAATGGACTGGTTGGATCTCCTTGCAGTCCCTTGCTGCCCTGCAAATAAATTCTTTGATACCATTTTTCTAGATTCCATATATATACATTAGTATACAATATTTATCTTTCTCTCTCTGACTTACTTCACTCTGTATAATAGGCTCTAGTTTCATCCACCTCATTAGAACTGACTCAAATGAGTTCCTTTTTATGGCTGAGTAATATCCCATTGTGTATATGTAGCACAATTTATTTATCCATTCATCTATCAAGGGTCATCTAGGTTGCTTTCATGTTCTAGCTATTGTAAATAGTGCTGCAATGAATATTTGGATACATGTGTCTTTTTTAGTTTTGGTTTCCTCAGGGTATATGCCTAAGAGTGAGACTGCTGGGTCATAGCTTGGCTTCCCTCATAGCTCAGTTGGTAAATCATCTGCCTGCAATGCAGGAGACGGGTTCATTTCCTAGGTCAGGAAGATCCCCTGGAGAAGGAAATGGCAACCCACTCCAGTATTCTTGCCTGGAGAATCCCATGGACAGAGGAGCCTGTCAGGCACAGTCCATGGGATTGAAAGGGTTGGACACAATTTAGCGACTAAAACATAGTACATTGTGGTTTTATTCCTAGTTTTTAAAAGAATCTCCATACTGTCTTCCATAGTGGCTTTATCAGTTTACATTCCCACCAACAGTGCAAAAGGTTTCCCTTTCTTCCACACTTTCTCCAGCATTTATTATTTGTACACATTTTGACGATGGCCATTCTGACAGATGTGAAGTGATATCTCATTGTAGTTTCGATTGGCATTTCTCTAATAATGAGTAATGTTGAGCATCTTTTCATGTGTTTGTTAGCCATCTATATGTCTTCTTTGGAGAAATGTCAGTTTAGGTCTTTTTTGCACCTTTTTATTGAGTTGTTTGTTTTTTGGTATTGAGTTATATGAGCTGCTTGTATATTTTGGAAGCTAATTCTCTGTCAGTTGTATTATTTGCTATTATTTTCTCCCATTCTGAGGGCTATCTTTTCACCTTGTTTATAGCTTCTTTGCCGTGCAAAAGCTTTTAAGCTTAACCAGGTCTCACTTGTCTACTTTCCTTTTTATTTCCATTACTCTAGGGGGTGGATCATAGAGGACCTTGCCTTGATTTATGTCAGCGAGTTCTCTGCCTATGTTTTCCTCATAGAGTTTTATAGTTTTTGGTCTTACATTTAGCTGTTTAATACATTTTGAGTTTATCTTTATTTATGGTGTTAGGAATTGTTCTGAATTCATTATTTTACATGTAGCTGTCCAATTTTCCCAGCAACACTTATTGAAAAGACTGTCTTTGCCCCACTGTATATTCTTGCCTCCTTTGTCAAAAATAAGGTCATTGGTTTATTTCTGGACTTTCTATCTTGTTCCATTGGCCTATATTTCTGTTTTTGTGCCAGTACCATACTGTCTTAATGACCGCAACTTTATAGTATAATCTGAAATCAGGAAGTTTGATTCCTCCAGCTCCATTCTTCTTTGTCAAGGCTGCTTTGGTTATTTGGGGTCTTTTGTGTTTCCATATGAATTGTGAATTTTTCTATTCTAGTTCTGTGAAAAATACCACTTATAATTTGATAAGGATTGCACTGTGTAGATTGCACTTGATCGTATAGTCATTTTCACAATATTGATTCTTCCTATCCAGGAGTATGGACAATCTCTTCATCTGTTTATATCATCTTTGATTTCTTTCATCAGTATCTTATAATTTTCTGTGTGTAGTTCTTTTGTCTCCTTCAGTTCAGTTCAGTTGCTCAGTCATGTCTGACTCTTTGCGACCCCATGAGTTGCAGCACACCAGACCTCCCTGTCCATCACCAACTCCTGGAGTTCACCCAAACTCATGTCCATCGAGTTGGTGATGCCATCCAGCCATCTCATCCTCTGTCATCCCTTTCTCCTCCTGCCCCTAATCCCTCCCAGCATCAGAGTCTTTTCCAATGAATCAACTCTTTGCATGAGATGGCCAAAGTATGGGAGTTTCAGCTTTAACATCAGTCCTTCCAATGAACACCCAGGACTGATCTTCAGAATGGACTAGTTGGATCTCCTTGCAGTCCAAGGTTAGGTAGGTCTATTCCTAGATATTTAATTCTTTTTGTTGTAATGGTGAATGGGTGATTCCTTAATTTCTTTTTCTGATTTTTCATTGCTGGTATATAGGGATGTAAGTGTTTTCTGTGTATTGATTTTGTATCCTGAGACTTTGCTAAATTCACTGACTAGTTTTAGTAATTTTCTGATAGTATCTTTAAGGTTTTCTATGTGTACTATCATATCATCTGCAAACAGTGAGAGCTTTATTTCTTCTTTTCCAGTCTGGATTCCTTTTGCTTCTTTTTCTTCTCTGATTATTGTAGCTAGAACTTCCAAAACTATGTTGAATAATAGTGATGAGAGTGGACACCCTTGTCTTGCTGCTGATCTTAGGGGGAATGTTTTCAGTTTTTCACCATTGAGAATAATGTTTGGTATGGGCTTATCATATATGGCCACTAATCAATAATGATTCTTAAATAGTTAAAAATTTAATAATATAGTAAAGATTTATAGGTATACTTTATAATATTCTAGCTATATACTTTTTAATTTTTTCCTAGTTTTAGTTAAAACAGACCTTTACAACATGTTTAAGTTTCAAACAATTATGACAATTCTTATATTTATATCCAAATTACTTTCAAAAATTGCTTTGTAGAAGTAGTACCCATTTAAACATTTAACCTAAAAGGCATTATCATAAAAATATTGAACTTTCAATTGCATTAAAATACAATGTTTAAGAGTAGTGTCAACGAAGGGTTGGAAGAACCAAAAACTGTCTCTCCAAAACTGTGTTGAATAAAAATGGTGAGAGGGAACATCCTTGTCTTGTCCCTGGTCTTAGAAGAAGTGCTTTCAGTTTTAATCATTGAGAGTAATGTTTGCTATGGGTTTGTCATGAAAGTGAAAGTCATTCAGTCGAGTCTAAATCTTTGCGACCCTGTGGGTATACTCCATGGAACTCTCTAGGCCAGAACACTGGAGTGGGTAGCCTTTCCCTTCTCCAGGGGATCTTCCTAACCCAGGGATCTAAGCCAGGTCTCCTGCATTGCAGGCGGATTCTTTATGAGCTGAACCACAAGGGAAGCCCAAGATTATTGGAGTGGGTAGTCTATCCCTTCTCCAGCAGATCTTTCCAGCCCAGGAATGGATCTGGGGGGTCTCCCATCACAGGTGGATTCTTTGCCAACTGAGCTATCAGGGAAGCCCTGGGTTTGTCAAATATGGTCTTTATTATGCTGAGGTAGCACCCCTCTATTCCCACAGTCTACAGTTTTTATCATAAATGGGTGTTAAATTTTGTCAAAAGATTTTTCTGCATCAGTTAAGATGATCATATGGTTTTACTCTTCAGTTTGTTAATGTGGTGGTGGTGGTGGTGGTTTAGTCATTAAGTCATGTCTGACTCCTGGGACCCCATGACTGTAGCTTGCCAGGCTTTTCTGTCCATGGGATTCTCCAGGCAAGAATACTGGAGTGGGTTGCCATTTCCTTCTCAAGGGGATCTTCCTGATCCAGGAACTGAACCTGGGTCTTCTGCATGGCAGGCAGATTATTTACTGACTGAAAGATTCTTTACCAATTGTTAATGTGGTGTATCACGTCAATTGATTTGTGTATATTGGACAATCCTTGCATCTCTGAAATAAATCCCACTTGATTATGGTGTATGATCCTTTTTATGCCTTGTTGGATTCAGTTTGCTAGTATTTTGTTGAAGATTTTTGCATCTATGTTCATCAGTGATATTGGCCTGTAATATTCTTTTTTTGTGATATCTTTGTTTTGGGTATCAGGGTGATGGTGGTCTCATATAATGAGCTTCAGAATGTTCCTTCCTCTGCAATTTTTTTGAAAAGTTTCAGAAAAATAGGTGTCAATTCTTCCCTAAATTTTGGCAGAATTTGCCTGTAAAGCTATTGGGTTCTGGTCATTTGTTTGTTGGAACATTTTATATCATACTTTCAATCTTAGTACTTGTGATTGGTTTGTTTATATTTTCTGTTTCTTCCCGATTCAGTTTTGGGAGACTATACTTTTCTAAGAAGGTGTCCATTTCTTTCAGGTTGTTTTTTAATGCCATATAGTTGCTTCTAGTAGTCCCTTAGGATCCTTTGTATTTCTGTATTGTGCATTGTAACTTCTTTTCTATTTCTCATTTTATTGATTTGAATCCTTTCCCTTTGCTGTTTGATGAATTTGGCTAAAATTTTGTTAATTTTGCTTATTTCTCAAAGAACCAGATTTTAGCCTCATTGATTTTTGCTACTGTTTTCTTTGTCTCTATTTCATTTATTACTGCTTTGATTATTATGACTTCTTTCATTCTACTAACTTTGGTTTTGTGTATTCTTTCTCTAGCTGCCTCAGGTATAGGAATAGGTTATTTTAGTTTTTTATTACTTAAGATTGTATTATTAAAAACTTCCCTTCTTAGAACTCCTTTTGCTGTTCCGCCTATGTTTTGGATATTGCATTTTTGTTGTCATTTGTCTTTAGATTTATTTTTTAATTTCCTATTTTATTTCCTCAGTGACCCACTGGTAGTTTAGTAACATTGTTTAGCCTCCATGTGTTTGTGTTATTTTAGTTTTTTTTTCCCCCTGTTTTTCCCCTGGTTTCTAATCTCATAGTGTTGTGATCAGAAAAAGATGTTTGATACAATTTCAATTTTCTCAAATTTACCAAAATTTGCTTTGTGCCCCAACATGTGATTTATCCTGGAGAATTCTCTGTGTGCACTTGAGAAGAAACTGTACTCTGCTGCTTTCAGATGGAATGTCATAAATATCAATTAAATCTATTTAATCTAATGTGTCATTTAAGACTTGTGTTTTCTTATTGATTTTTTCTATGGAAGATCTGCCCATTGGTGTAAGTGCCCCCACTATTATTATGTTACTGTTGATTTCCCTTTTTATGGCTGTTAGCATTTACCTTATATAGTGAGGCTCTCCTATCTTGGGTGCATATACTTTAAAAGCTCTTATATCTTCTTCTTAGATTGATCCCTTGATCATTATGTATTGTCCTTCCTTTTCTCTTGTAGCAATCCTTTTCTTAAAGTCTATTTTGTGTGATATAAGTATTATTACCTCAATTTTCTTTTACTTTCCATTTGCATGGAATATCTTTTTCCATCTCCTCACTTTCAATCTGTATGTGTCCCTCGGTCTAGAGTAGGTATCTTGTAGACAGCATATATGTGAGCCTGGTTTTCTTTATCAATTGTCAGTCTATGTCTTTTGGTTAGAGCATTTAATCCATTTGCATTTAAGATAATTATCAGTATGCATATCCCTATTGTCATTTTCTTAATTGTATGGGGTTTGTTTCCATAGATTTTTTCTTCCCTTCCTTTTTTCCCATCTTCTCTTGTGGCTGGATGACCATATTTTGCTTTGTGTTTTGATTGCTTTTTCTCTTTTATATGTGAATCTATTGTAGATTTTACTTTGCATTTCCCATAAGATTTTGATATAGCAGTCTATATATATGCAAGGGTCTTCCCTGATAGCTCAGTTGGGAAAAAGTCTGCCTGCAATACAGGAGACCCCAGTTCTATTTCTGGGTCTGGAAGATCAACTGGAGAAAAGATAGCTACCCAATCCAGCATTCTTGGCTTCCCTTGTGCCTCAGATGGTAAAGAATCCACCTGCAATGTGGGAGACCTGGGTTCAATCCCTGGGTTGGGAAGATCCCCTGGAGAAGGGAAAGGTTACCCACTCCAGTATTCTGGCCTCGAGAATTTCATGGACTATACCCTCGGGGTTGCAGAGAGTCAGACACGACTGAACTATTTTCACTTTCATATATAAACAAGGTTGTTTTAAGTTGTTGATCTTTTACTTTCAAGTGTCTTTTCAAAATGCATTTCCAGTATCCTACATCTGTAATCTCCACTTGTCACAGTTGCCAGTTTCAATATCATATTTGTGTGTGGATGTTATCCTGTCTTTACTATGTGTTTTCCTTACTAGGTAGCTTTACCATTTGAGGTTTTCTTATTTCTAGTTGTCACCTCAACTTTTTCTACTATCCAGAGAAGTTCATTTAGAAAGTACTAACCATGGCGATTAGAGTGAAAAAATAAAAATAAAAAGGAATTCAAATTTGATGTGATATTATACATTGAAAATCCTAAATATGCTACCAAAAAAACTGCTAGAGCTCAACAATGAAGTTGGTAAAGTTGCAGGATACAAAATCAATACACAGAAATCTCTTGCATTCCTATGCACTTAACAACAAAGACCAGAAAGAGAAATTACGAAAACAATATCATTTACTATCACATCAAAAATAAAATATACCTAAGAGTAAACCTAACAAAGGAGGCAAAAGACCTATATTCAGAAAACTATGAATATTGATGAAAGAAATCAAAGATAACACAAACAGATGGAGAGATATGCTATGTTCCTGGTTTGGAAGAATCAATATTGTGAAAATGGCTATACTACCCAAAACAATCTACAGATTTAATACAATCCCTATCAAATTACCAATGGCATTTTTCACAGAATTAGAACAAAAATGTACAATTTGTATGGAGACACAAAAACCCCCAAATAGCCAAAGTGATCTTCAGAAAGAAAAATGGAGTAGAAGGAATCAGGCTCCCCAATTTCAGACTGTACTACAAAGCTACAGTAATAAAGACAATATGGTACTGGCACAAAAAACAGAAATACAGATCAATGAAACAGGAAAGAAACACCAGAAATAAACTCACACACCTATGACAAAGGAAGCAAGAATATACAGTGGAAAAAAGACAGTCTCCTCAATAAGTGGTGCTGGAAAAACTGGATAGCTACATTTAAAGGAATAAAATTAGAAAACTCCCTAACACTATACACAATTTTGAACTCAAAATGGATTAAAGACCTAAATGTAACACCAAATACTATTAAACTCTTAGAGGAAAAAATAGGCAGAACACTCTCTGACATAAATCTCAATGAGATCTTTTTGATCCACCACTTAGAGTAATGGAAATAAAAACAAACAAACAAAAAAAAACAAAGGGGACCTAATTAAGCTTAAAAGTTTTTGCAAGCAAAAGAAACCATAAACAATGGAGACAAGCATCAGAATTGGAAAAAAAAATTACAAATGAAGGAATTAATCTCTAAAATATACAACCAGCTCATGCATCTCAATATATATTTAAAAAATTTTAAATGGTGGAAGATCTAACTAGATATTTCTCTCAAGGAGACATAAGATGGCCAACAAACACATGAAAATTAGGACAACATCACTTATTAGAGAAATACAAATCAAAACTGTAATGGGGTATCATCACACACTGAAGAGAATGACCATCATCAGAAAATCTTCATACAGTAAGTGCTGGAGAGGGTGAGGAGAAAGGGGAACCCTCCTACAGTATTGGTGATAATGTAAATTGGTACAGCCACTATGCTGAGCAGTATGGAGATCCCTTAAAAAACTAAAAGGGCTACCAAATGACCCAACAATCCCATTCTTAGGCTTATATTTGGAGAAAACCATAATTCAGGAAGACACATGCACCACAGTATTCAGTAACAGCACAGTTTGCAATAGCCAGGGCATGAAATCAACCTAAATGTCCATCAACAAAGGAATGGGTGAAGAAGATGTGGTACATGCAATGGAATACACAGTCATAGAAAGGGACAAAATAATGCCATTTACACGAATGTGAATGTACCTAGAGATTGTCATACTGAATGAAATTAGTCAGAGAAAGAACAAGAGCATTTGATATCACTTATTTGTGGAATCTAAAGAAGGGGTACAAATGAACTTATTTGCAAAATAGAAATAAAGTTATAGATACAGAAAGCAAACTTATGATTACCAGAGGGATGGGGGGGGGTGGGTTAAAATTAAAAGACGCTTACTTTTTGGAAGAAAAGTTATGACCAACTTAGATAGCATATTTAAAAGCAGAGGCATTACTTTGCCAACAAAGATCTGTCTAGTCAAGGCTATGGTTTTTCCAGTGGTCATGTATGGATGTGAGAGTTGGGCTGTGAAGAAAGCTGAGTGCCGAAGAATTGATGCTTTTGAACTGTGGTGTCAGAGAAGACTCTTGAGAGTCCCTTGGACTCCAAGGAGATCCAACCAGTCCATTCTGAAGGAGATCAGCCCTGGGATTTCTTTGGAGGAAATGATGCTGAAGCTGAAACTCCGGTACTTTGGCCACCTCATGCGAAGAGTTGACTCACTGGAAAAGGCTCTGATGCTGTGAAGGATTGGGGGCAGAAGGAGAAGGGGACGACAGAGGATGAGATGGCTTGATAGCATCACTGACTCGATGGACATGAGTCTGAGTGAACTCTGGAAGTTGGTGTTGGACAGGGAGGCCTGGCGTGCTGCGATTCATGGGGTCGCAAAAAGTCGGACATGACTGAGTGACTGAACTGAACTGGGTGGGGGGAGAAATTGAGAGATTGGAGTTGACATGTACACAATACTTTATATAAAATAGAGAAAAAGAATTACTGTAGAGCACAAGGAACTCTACTCAATACTCTATAATGAATTACATAGGAAAAAATCTAATAAAGGTGAATATATGTACATGTATAACTGAATCACTTTGCTGTACATGTGAAACTAGCACAATATTTTAAATCAACTATACTCCAATAGTTTTTTTTTTTTTTAAAGAAGCTGTCTGAAGTAACCATATTGGAACTCTGAGTACTTGCAACTTGCAGGGTAAAGCCAGACTGGTAAACTGTAGTTAATTTGGTCATTTCAGCCCTTTAGCACAGCACCAGCTTCAAAACCTCCATTATCCAACCTGCTGGTAGTCAGCATGCCTGTGTACCCTGTATAATTTAGTGGCACCATGATGTGCAATAAAGACCCTATTCTTTACATATTGGGGTTCGTTATTGCTGATTAGTGCCCTTGATCACTGAGCTGTAGTCCCACATATTGACCCCAATTATTTCAAATCCCATTATCAGAAGCTTATATGTTTTAACCTTTATGATAAAGTATAATTAGAATAAACATAAATCTAAAGATTAATGCAATGAGTGGGATATTTGGAGACTTGACACATTTAAGAAGATTCAGTTATTCGGGTCCACTTATTAGATACCATCTTTCAAATAGTGAATGCTTTCTGAGAGTAGAGGCTTAAACTTGTTAGTACTTAGAGCATAAATGCTTATTTTAGATGTTGAGTTCATACATAGGAGGGGACTATTGTGAGCCATGAAAAATCAGAACAAGTCTATTAAAAAAAAAGAAAAAACAACAAATGACAGCATTCAGACTTAAAAGACTTACTTGCTCGCTGAGTTAAGATTATGGGCTTAGAGTCATATAGATCATGTTTCAATCCTGGCTCTGGCACAAGAAAATTAGATAAACTCTAATTTGAAGTTTTCCTCATATATAAAATGTATAAATAATGCCTCCCTCATAGACTTGTTATGGAGAATAAAAAGAGACAACATATGAAAGTACTTACTACAGTGTCTAGCACACAATCACCAGTCAATAATTGAAATTATTGTTATTGTAAAGATTTCTTCCTGGAAACTTGCCTGGCAGTTTATATCGGGGAATATGAGTTACATCCTTGGTTGGGAACTAAGATCCTGGGTGCCTCAAGATATAGCCAAAAAATTAAAAAAAAAAAATTAAGTCCAGTACATTTGGAGGAATAAAAAAACACCAGCACTATTTTAAAAAAATATGTCCCTTTTTTTCTTCATTTGAGACTCACACATTAAAGAATTAGGCTATTTGAAAAAACTCACATACAACAAAATTTAGAAAGCTGTATTCATATCCAGGAAAAGAATCAGGTTCATAAAAGTTCTGAAAAGACCTTAACGTCCTAAGGCTTTAATCATAGCCTGATTCCTGGAAAAGATGAATTCTTCAACAATCAAAAAATTAAAAAATTAGACACTAAGAAGGGTGAATCTGATTTCTAGAATTAGTACATTATAAAAATCAAAATTATAGCTTTCAACAAATACAGCAAGATAAAAATTAGATAAAATATGTTTCAATCAAAGGAACAAAATTAATTGAGAGAAACTATTCCTGAGGAATCCTGGATTTTGCAATTACTGGAAAAAAGCCTTTAAAACCACTGTCCTAAAGATGCACAGAGAGCAGAAAATGAAGTAGAAATGAAGTAAAATACTGATAAAGGGGGAAATTAAAAGAACAAAAATTATTCTGGAGCCACTAGGCTCCTCTGTTCATGTGGATTCTCCAGGCAAGAATACTGGAGTGAGTTACCATGCCTTCTTCCTCCAGGGAATCTTACCAACACAGGGATTGAATCCTGGTCTCCCACATTGCAGGCAGATTCTTTACCACCTGAGCCAACAGGGAAGCCCAGACAGAAGTAATTCATCACATGAAAGATATTTTCACTAAGATGATCAGCAAATTTCTCATCAGAAACCCTGGAATCCAGAAGGCAGTAGATTGATAATTTCCAACTACTGAAAGGAAAAAAAAAAAGTGTTAACTGAGAATTTTATCAGGCAAAATTTTCTTCAAAGATGAGGTAGAAATTAAGACATTGCCAGAAAAACAAAAGCTGGCATACATTATTACCACTAGACTTTGTCAATAAAAACATGCAAACGGGACTCTTTTTGGCTGAAAGGAAAAGCTGCTGGAAAGTAACACAAACCATATGAAGAAATAAATAGATTCACTAAAGGTAAAAACAAAGGTAATTTTAAAAACTGGCATCATTCTAATTTTGGTTGTAAGTGAAAGTCACTCAGTTGTGTCTGACTCTTTATGACCCCATAGACTATACAATCCATGGAACTCTTCAGGCCACAATACTGGAGTGGGTAGCACTTCTCCAGGGAATCTTCTTCCCTGTCTCCAGGGGATCTTCCCAACCCAGGAATCAAACCCAGAAATCTTCCCAACCCAGGAATCAAACCCAGGTCTTCTGCACTGCAGGCAGATTCTTTACCAGCTGAGCCACAACGGAAGCCCTCCCACCTGCCAGATGGTGGTCAAAAAAAGTATTAAAAGAAAAAGCCAAACAGGACAAAGCAAAAGTCATTGTTTTCCTGGACTTTTGTTTGTAAGTCAAATTTTTTTTAATGTTCTCAATACTTTTAAAAATACATTAAAATGATTATTAATTTATATAATTAGGAACACTGATTAAATATGTAATTTATGACATCAATTACAGGAAAGCTTGGATGGAAATATTAAGGAGCAGAGATTTTGTATGTTTTGAAGTTAAGAATAAGTCAAAGAATAAATTCCCAAAAACAATTAAAAATAGTTTTTAAATTAATGAAACAGAAGAGATCGAAACAAGAGATGCAGAGGAAGCAGGGATCAGAGGGAAATTTATAGGCAATTGTGCTTACCTTTAGAATGAAGAAAGACCTAAAATCAATAACGTAATATCATACCTTGCTGCTGCTGCTGCTAAGTTGCTTCAGTCATGTCTGACTCTGTGCGACCCCAGAGATGGCAGCCCACCAGGTTCCCTCATCCCTGGGATTCTCCAGGCAAGAACACTGGAGTGGGTTGCCATTTCCTTCTCCAATGCATGAAAGTGAAAAGTGAAAGTGAAGTCACTTAGTCGTGTCCAACTCTTAGCGACCCCATGGACTGCAGCCTACCAGGTTCCTCTGTCCATGGGATTTTCCAGGCAAGAGTACTGGAGTGGGGTGCCATTGCCTTCTCCAATATCATACCTTAAAGAACTATAAAAAGAAGTCAACCTATACCCAAAGTTGGTAGAAAGAAATAATGAAGATTAGCACAGAGAAAAAAAGTTAAAAGAAATAGCAAATCAATAAAACTGAAAGCTAGTTCACTGAAATGATCAGCAAAATTATCAAAATATTAACTAAATGGAAAAAGGGAAAAAAATAAATGAAAATAATTCAAGTCAGAAATAAACCTAGAGAGATTACTAATGGTTTTATAGATATGAAAAGGATTATAAGAAACTATGATAGAAGTGCAGCTGAGATGGCAGAGGAGGAAGACCCTGTGCTCGCTTCCCTCTGGCATACCAAAGAGAAATAATTTATTGCTCTCATTAACTATTAATGAGGATAACCAGAAGACTAGCAGAGAAGACCTTGAATCCAAATGCAAAGGAAGCAAATTGAATGGTCACCTTATGACATATACAGAAAATCAAGTCAAAAATCTATCAGAGAATTTTGAAGTAAAATGACAGCACTTTTACAAGAAAATCCTAAGGGAAAATTTCACCACGGTGGATTCTGCTTTCATAGGTAAGACACCAAATGCAGAAGCAGAAAGAAAAAAAGAAAATATATAGACTTCTTTGAATTAAGAACTTTGTGCATCAAAAGATACTATTAAGAAAGTGAGATAAAATATGCAGATTGTGAGAAAATCTTTTCACATTATGTATCTGATAAGGAATGAATGTGCACAATACATAAAAAACTGCTACAACTCAATAACAATGACAACAACAACAAAAATCTAACTGAAAAATGAAAAAGTACTTGAATAGACTTTTACAAAGAAGATACAAATAGTCAAAAGTATATGAAAAGAAGCTCATTTATCATTATGGAAATGAAAATCAAAGTCACTCATTGAGATAGCTATTATCAGAAAAGAAAAAGGAAAATAACAAGTGTTGGTGAGCAGTGGTAACAAGTTGGTAAGTTGGTAACAAGTGTTGGTGAGAAGAAAATAACAAGTGTTGGTTCTCTACCAACAAGTGTAGATAGAGAAATGGAACTTGGTGTACTGCTACTAGGAGTGAAAAATGATGCATCTGCTGTGGAAAACATTCCTGTGGTTTCTTGCAAAGTTAAACATAGGATCATATGACCTAGAAATTCTAATCTTGGTCCATATATTGAAAGGAATTGAAACCAAGGATTAAAACAGATATTTGTACATCAATAATCATACCCATTCGAATGTAAAATTCGAAAGAATAGCAAGGGGAGATAAGAAAGCCTGCTTTAGTGATCAATGCAAAGAAATAGAGGAAAACAATAGAATGGGAATGTCTAGAGATCACTTCAAGAAAATTAGAGATACCAAGAGAATATTTCATGCAAAGATGGGTACAATAAAAGACAGAAATGGTATGGACTTAACAGAAGAAGAAGATATTAAGAAGAGGTGGCCAATACACAGAAGAACTATACGAAAAAGATATTCATGACCCAGATAATCATGAGGTGTGATCAGCAACCTAGAGCCAGACATCCTGGAATGTGAAGTCAAGTGGGCCTTAAGAGGCATCACTACAAACAAAGCTAGTGGAGGTGATGGAATTCCAGTTGAGCTATTTCAAATCCTAAAAGATGATGCTGTGAAAGTGCTGCACTCAATATGCCAGCAAATTTGTAAAACACGGCAATGGCAACAGGACTGGAAAAGGTCAGTTTTCATTCCGATCCCAAAGAAAGGCAATGCCAAAGAATGCTCAAACTACTGCAGAATTGTACTCATCTCACATGCTAGGAAAGTAATTCTCAAAATTCTCCAAGCAGGTTTCAACAGTACATGACCCGTGAACTTCCAGATGTTTAAGCTGGTTTTAGAAAAGGCAGAAGAACCAAAGATTAAATTGCCAACATCCTTTGGATCATTGAAAAAGCAAGAGAATTCCAGATAAACATCTATTTCTGCTTTACTGACTATGCCAAAGCCTTTGATTGTGTTCAGTTCAGTTCAGTTGCTCAATAGTGTCCAACTCTTTGTGACCCCATGAACTGCAACATGCCAGGCCTTCCTGTCCATTACCAGCTCCCAGAATCCACCCAAACCCATGTCCATTGAGTCGGTGATGCCATCCAACCATCTCTTCCTCTGTCATCCCCTTCTTCTCCTGCCCTCAGTCTTTCCCAGCATCAGGGTCTTATCAAATGAGTCAGCTCTTCTCATCAGGTGGCCAAAGTATTGGAGTTTCAGCTTCAACATCAGTCCTTCCAATGAACACCCAGGACTAATCTCCTTTAGAATGGACTGGTTGGATCTCCTTGCAGTCCAAGGGACTCTCAAGAGTCTTCTCCAACACCACAGTTTATTGTGATCCACACAGTCAAAGACTTTGGCATAGTCAATAAAGCAGAAATAGATGTTTTTTCAGGAACTCTCTTGGTTGTGTGGATCACCACAAACTCTGGAAAATTCTTAGATGGGAATACCAAACTACCTGACTGACCTCTTGAGAAATATGTATGCAGGTCAGGAAGCAACAGTTAGAACTGGACATGGAACAACAGTCTGCTTCCAAAAAAGGAAAGGAATACGTCAAGGCTGTATATTGTCACCCTGCTTATTTAACTTCTATGCAGAGTACATCATGAGAAACGCTGGGCTGGAGGAAGCACAACCTGGAATCAAGATTGCTGGGAGAAATATCAATAATCTCAGATATGCAGATAACACCATCCTTATGGCAGAAAGTTAAGAAGAACTAAAGAGCCTCTTGATGAAAGTGAAAGAGGAGAATGAAAAAGTTGAACTAAAACTCAACATTCAGAAAGCTAAGATCATGGCATCTGGTCCCATCACTTCATGGCAAATAGATGTTTCCACTTCATGAAAACAGTGGAAACATTGGCAGACTTTATTTTCTTGGGCTCCAAAATCACCGCACATGGTGACTGCAGCCTTGAAATTAAAAGACGCTTGCCCCTTGAAATAAAAGCTATGATCAACCTAGGTAAGGTAAGGTAAGGTAAAGTCGCTCAGTCGTGTCCGACTCTTTGCGACCCCGTGGACTGTAACCTAGTAGGCTTCTCTGTCCATGGGATTCTCCAGGCAAGCAAGAATACTGTAGTGGAGTGGATTGCCATTTCCTTCTCCATGATCAACCTAGACAGCATATTAAAAGGCAAGAGACATTACTTTGCCAACAAAGGTCCATCTAGTCAAAGCTATGATTTTTCCAGTAGTCATGTATGGATGTGAGAGCTTGACTATAAAGAAAAATGAGCTCTGAAGAATTGATGCTTTTGAACTGTGGTGTTGGAGAAGACTCTTGTCATGGCATCTGGTCCCATCACTTCATGGCAAATAGATGTTTCCACTTCATGAAAACAGTGGAAACATTGGCAGACTTTATTTTCTTGGGCTCCAAAATCACCGCACATGGTGACTGCAGCCTTGAAATTAAAAGACGCTTGCCCCTTGAAATAAAAGCTATGATCAACCTAGGTAAGGTAAGGTAAGGTAAAGTCTCTCAGTCGTGTCCGACTCTTTGCGACCCCGTGGACTGTAACCTAGTAGGCTTCTCTGTCCATGGGATTCTCCAGGCAAGCAAGAATACTGTAGTGGAGTGGATTGCCATTTCCTTCTCCATGATCAACCTAGACAGCATATTAAAAAGCAAGAGACATTACTTTGCCAACAAAGGTCCATCTAGTCAAAGCTATGATTTTTCCAGTAGTCATGTATGGATGTGAGAGTTTGACTATAAAGAAAAATGAGCTCTGAAGAATTGATGCTTTTGAACTGTGGTGTTGGAGAAGACTCTTGTGAGTCATGTGGACTGCAAGGAGATCCAACCAGTCCATTCTAAAGGAAATCAGTCCTGAATATTCATTGAAAGGACTGATGCTAAAACTGAAACTCCAATACTTTGGCCACCTGATGCGAAGAACTGACTCATTTGAAAAGACCGTGATGCTGGGAAAGATTGAGGGCAGGAGGAGAAGGGGATGACAGAGGATGAGATGGTTGGATGGCATCACTGACTTGATGGACATGAGTTTGAGTAAACTCTGGGAGTTGGTGATGGACAGGGAAGCCTGGCCTGCTGCAGTCCATGCGGTCACATAGAATAGGACGAGACTGAGTGACTTAACTGAAGTGAACTGAATCATAGCAACAATATTCATTATAGCAAAATGAATGGATAAAGAACTTTTTTTTTTTTTTAATGGGAGTATAGTTGCTTTTCAGAGAAGGCAATGGCACCCCACTCCAGTATTCTTGCCTGGAAAATCCCATGGATGGAGGAGCCTGGTAGGCTGCAGTTCATGGGGTTGCTAAGAGTCGGACACGACTGAGCGACTTCCCTTTCTCTTTTCACTTTCATGCATTGGAGAAGGAAATGGCAATCCACTCCAGTGTTGCCTGGAGAATCCCAGGGACGGGGGAGCCTGGTGGGCTGCCGTCCATGGGATCACACAGAGTCAGACACGACTGAAGCGACTTAGCAGCAGCAGCAGCAGCAGCAGCAGCATAGTTGCATTTACAGCAAAGTGAATCAGCTATATGTATACATATATCCCATCTTTAGTGGATTTCATTCACATTTAGGTCACCACAGAGCATTGATTAGAGTTCCCTACGCTTTACAATAGGTTCTCCTTAGTTATCTATATTATACATAGTATCACTAGTGTATATATGTCAATCCCTATGTCTCAGTTTCAGTTCAGTTCAGTTCAGT
>SJYT01073221.1:0-24580 GCA_006410635.1 Cephalophus harveyi | reverse complement strand
TAAAAGAATTGCCAGGCTTGGATAAATATTTCTTTAATATCAGATACATTCATACTAAAAATTTTACATAAATCTATAAATAAGTATTGACATTAAAGATTAAAATAATTTTTAAAATGTTTCATTTTTTTCAGTATTGAATGACTTTTCACTATGAAGTCAATTAACTTGATATAAAAAAGAGATATCAGTATCTCTCTTTTTGGTTTAACTTTTTAGTTGGAGAATAATTGCTTTACAATGTCATATTGGTTAGTACCATACAACAATGTGAATTATCCTTAAGTATACATATATTCCCTCCCTCTTGAGTCTCCCTCTGACCCCCATCCCATCCCATCTCTGTGTCTGTGTGTGTTGCTCAGTCATGTCTGAGTCTTTGTGACCCCATGGACTGCAGCCCTTCAGGCTCCTCTGTCCATGGAAATCTCCAGGCAAGATTACTGGAGTGGGTTGCCATTTCCTTCTCCAGAGAATCTTTTGACCCAGGAATCAAACCTCAGTCTTCGGCATCTCCTGCATTGTCAGGCAATTTCTCTTTTTTTAACACTGAGCCACCTAGGAAGCCCCAGAGCACCAGGCTGAGCTCCCTGTGTTATACAGCAACTTCTAACTGGCTTTATCTAATTTACACATGGTGTGTATATACGTCAGTGCTACTCTTTCAGTTCATTCCACCCCTCAAGTGTGTTCTCTATGTCTGCATTTCTATTCTGATTGTACAACTGGGGTTATCAGTACAATTTTTTCTATGCTCCAATATTAATACATGATATTTGTTTTTCTCTTTCTGACTTACATCACTCTGTATAACAGGCCCCAGGTTCCATCAGTGTGCTTTAAACATTGCATCTTAGATTTGTTTGCTATATTATCAGTGTAATGTTGTCAAAGTTGATAACGTGCACATCTTGTCCATGACCACAATTTCCAATATCATTTAGCATTAGTTTCAGATTTATATTGATTTAATGATGCAATTTGTTTTTCATAGTTTTTCAATTCATTTTATTAACTTTTTATCTGATAAATATTTCGTTACTGTGTCTGTCTTGGAACTTCTGTTGATACTGTTTGTTTTCCTGAGATGTATTCAGAGGTCCTTATTCATTATATTCTTGTGTATTTAGAAAGACCTCCCTGGTTTTTCAAAACCAAAGGGGAAAAGGGTTTTGTTTAAGTTTTTCTGGTTTATAGTTCTCTTCCTCAGAACTTTTTACATGCTGTTCCACCATTTTCTACAAGGTAATGTTCCGTATTTTCTATCAATGATGATTGCACTTCAGCGTGGGTGAACAATCCCCCTCCTTCATAAACCCAAGGAAATCTTGCTTCTAAGTCAGCCATTCAAAGCCTTAAACCAAAACCCTGGTCTGTTCCTTGACAGAAGTTAGAAGGATTAGTGTTCTAACAATTGCCATCCCTCCATCTCACCACTGCATGTGCAGTCTTCGGTAGCCTGAAGCAAAAATTGCAGCATCTATTCAATCTCAAGCCCTACTTCTTGCCCAGAGGGTCACATGAAGCTTTTTATTTGCATCTGGAATGTCAGGACCATGAAGATGACAGACCAAAACCATTTCCTGTTATTGTTGAAGTCTTATTAACACTGATACTCCAGATCGAACCTGGGGAAGAGTGAAGGGATGAGAGAAGGATTCCTTTTTCATAGATCTGCCCTCAATGCTGCTTCCTGACACTATCATGTTCCCAATGCCACACTTAGCAAGTGAGATCAAAATTCTATATTCTCAAGCTACATATTAATCCATTCTTATTTCTGTATTTTCAGAATGCTATTTCCAACTGGCAATTATTTTCTTTCTTACCTCCAATAATTACTGAGACTATAAAGCATCCAACACATACCAACTGATAGGCCATCATATCTAGAAATATCTCAAGAGGAAACAAATTGTCATGTGCTTTCTGTAGTCTCAGTGATCTCATTTATCACACATCTTATCGTATAATTATGCAAAATACTTTAAATAATATACAACAGTTTTAAGTATATGGTGTCCTTAATAAATTTTTCAAGTTGTTATTCATATATTCAATTTTAGCTATAAAGAGAATGCTATGAAGTTATCAAGAATTCACCATGATCAGCCTGTGAAACCCCTGGACCGAGCAGTCTTCTGGGTCGAGTTTGTCATGCGCCACAAAGGAGCCAGGCACCTTCGACCAGCCTTCCGTGACCTCACCTGGTTCCAGCACCACTCTTTGGATGTGATTGGTTTTCTGCTAGCTTGTGTGGCAACTGTTACATTCCTGGTCACTAAATGTTGCCTGTTTTTTTGCTGGAAGTTTTGTAAAACTGCAAAGAAGAAAAAGAGAGAGTAGTAGTTTTTTTTTTTTTTTTTAGCAGTTGGCCTGGAATCCTTGGAATGGTTCATTGAAGTAACCAGCCATTGATTGATTAGTATAGACTCCTCTCCTGCTCCACTGGATTCTTGTTCATTCCTCAGTTTATCAAGCCGAAGATCAAAGACTTACTCCCAAAATATGCCACATGATTCAGAAATAAGTTTTAAAATAGTCTATTCTTGAAGTGGAGAATATAAGCAATTAAACAAATGGAAGTTACTACCATTAAAGTCTCAGTGTTTCATTTATCAGTTTCAGCTCAACCAGTTGAGCTGCTGTTTGAGGTCTTAGGAACGTAATGATTAATTCTATTTTCAGTACTGAATATGTTGAATATTTCCTGAAAATCTAACATGATTTTGGGTTCAGTATGTATTCATTATTACTCATTCTCTAAAGAAATTGGACAAGGAGTAGTGTAGAGTACACTTTAGCCAGAGCTTCCATTCCAGTCAGGAAGATCAGGAGACTCAGAGTTTCTACTCTGCTATATAACAGAGTTTCTACTCTGTTGCCTGCTAAGTCACTTCAGTTGTGTCTGACTCTTTGCAACACCCTGGACTGTAGCCTGCCTGGCTTCACTGTCCATGGGATTCTCCAGGCAAGAATACTGGAGTGGGTTGCCATTCCCTTCTCCAGGGGATCTTCTCAACCCAAAGATTGAACCTGCATCTCTTATGTCTCCTGTATACACAGGCAAGTTCTTTACCACTAGCGCCACCTGGGAAGCTGTAAAGCACATTTTACACCATCAATATTCTTTCAGATGACACATCAGACTTTTTCCCATTTGTAAATACTATTTTCTGTCTTTCATTTCAAGATTCCCCTTCATTTGGATATTAATAGTGATAATACTTCATTTGTATTATATTAATAACCCTTCCTGGCTTCAGAGAAATAGCTGATTATCATATGTTAGCAAGGTTGATGGTACAATGGAGCAAAAGTAATGATTAGAATTTAATATCTATCCTTTTAAATTAACTTAAAACTGTATTTAATTCTTTTCTACATTAATTTTACTTACAAAGTACGTATGTGAAAAAGAAGAAGCAAACTACTAGAAAGCTACATTGCAAATACTTTTGGAGGAATATGTATTTCTCAAAAATGCTATTTGCTGTGTGGATAATTTCTCCAATAAATGGAAGCCCAGGAGTTTGCACATTTCTTCCTTTTCCTTTGTCTCATCACTTTTCCTGCTCCTCTCATGAACTGGACTGTGACCACTAAACTAAGCACAAGTACATAGACATCTTATTGACTAGTGTCAGCCAGAAATCTGCTAGTAACGTGAGGATACAAGTTGATTTTTAATAAAAATAAAGATGTCTTTTCCTTTCTTTTCTAAAAAATCTATCTTCCAGTATGTTGCCCTTGAGGTCTATCCTCCAGTATGTTTTGACCTTGAGATCAAACAGTTATTCAGTCTTACTGTGATAGCATTACACAGTAGTACTCAAGTTCATTAAATGATCTACCACAGCTTTTGATATTTATAGCCCAAGCTTGTGTCTGTATCTTAGAATAATTATAAATCACTTGGGCAGTTATCTGCTTTTATAACAACAGTGGCATAAATAAGAACAAGGTAAAGATAAATGTATTTTTAGATGTGGAATTAACTATAAAGATATATTCTCAATTTTATGAGGTATTGAATTATTAATTATAATGATTTAAGGTATATAGTTTAAAAAGTGTAATGCTGTCTTGCTTATGATAAAATTAATGTAACCAAACCTATAATTTACCACAGTGCTATATTCTGGCAATAGCATAATGTTCTTTCCTAAAATATTCTTTAAAATCATAATTTAACCTTTTGTTACTTTCTACCAACAAGATATACCTTCACTTTTTTGTTATTACCAAATGAGATAGCATAAAGGAGTTTAAGTAAACTCACGATATGGATACCTTGAACAATTTCTGAATTTATACAAAAGAACTATTACAAAAGAACTACCATAGCAAATAAATGAATAAATTCTATCATGTAGAGACCAACACTTTTCACCTATTTAAATATCTATACATTATTATATTAAATATATTAACAACATGGTAGTAATTTTAGGTATGCACAAGCTAAACCTTTGTAACATGTCATATATTTCCAGTTTAAGTTTGATAAAATATTTTTCAGGTGTTTGATGATCTCTGACTTTTCTGCCGATTAAAATAGCATGCTTTAATATACTTTATTTTTAAAATATTTACACTTAATATGTGACTTATTTATGAAATCCTGCTCAAGTTTCTTCTTGGTCATGACAAAAAAATCTTCATTTTTTGAATGTTGAGTTGTAAGCCAACTTTTTCACTCTCCTCTTTCATTTAAATCAAGAGGCTCTTTAGTTGTTCTTCACTTTCTGCCATAAGGGTGGTGTCATCTGCATATCTGAGGTTATTGATATTTCTTCTGGCAATCTTGATTCCAGCTTGTTTTTCTTCCTGCTCAGCATTTCTCATGAAGTACTCTGTATATAAGTTAAATAAGCATGATGACAATATACAGCCTTGACGTACTTCTTTTTCTATTTGGAACCAGTCTGTTGTTCCATGTCCAGTTCTAATTGATGCTTCCTGACCTGCATACAGGTTTCTCAAGAGGCAGGTCAGGTGGTCTGTTATTCCCATTTCTTTCAGAATTTTCGACACTTTATTGTGATCCACACAGTCAAAGGCTTTGGCATAGTCAATAAAGAAGAAATAGAAAATAGTTTCTGGAACTCTGTTGCTTTTTCAATGATCCAGCAGATTTTGGCAATTTGATCTCTGTTTTCTTTACCTTTTCTAAAACCAGCTAAAAATATGGAAGTTCATGGTTCACGTATTGCTGAAGGCTGTCTTGGAGAATTTTGAGCATTACTTTACTAGTGTGTGTTCAGTTCAGTTCAGTTGCTCATTCATGTCTGACTCTTTGCGACACCATGAACCGCAGCACTCCAGGCCTCCCTTTCCATTCTCAACTCCCAGAGTCCACCCAAACCCATGTCCATTGAGTCAATGATGCCATCCAACCATCTCATCCTTTGTCGTCCCCTTCTCCTCCTTCCCTCAATCTTTCCCAGCATCAGGGTTTTTTTCATTGAGTCAGCTCTTTGCATCAGGTGGCCAAAGTATTGGAGTTTCAGCTTCAATATCAATCCTTCCAATGAACACCCAGGACTGATCTCCTTTAGGATGCACTGGTTGGATCTCCTTGCAGGCCAAGGGACTCTCAAGAGTCTTCTCCAACACCACAGTTCAAAAGCATCAATTCTTCGGTGCTCAGCTTTCTTTATAGTCCATCTCTCACATCTGTACATGGCCACTAGAAAAACCATAGCCTTGACTAGATGGACTTTTGCTTACAAAGTAATGTCTCTGCTTTTTAACATGCTGTCTAGTTTGGTCATAACTTTCCTTCCAAGGAGTAAGCATCTTTTAATTTCATGGCTCAGTCACCATCTGCAGTGATTTTGGAGCCCAGAAAAATAAAGTCTGCCACTGTTGCCACTGTTTCCCCATCTATTTCCCATGAAGTGATGTGACCAGATGCCATGATCTTCATTTTCTGAATGTTGAGCTTTAAGCCAACTTTTTCACTCTGCTTTTTCACTTTCATCAAGAAGATCTTTAGTTCCTCTTCATTTCTGCCATAAGTGTGGTGTCATCTGCATATTGAGATTATTGATATTTCTCCCAGCAATCTTGATTCCAGTTTGTGCTTCCTCCAGCCCAGCATTTCTCATGATGTACTCTGCATATAAGTTAAATAAGCAGAGTGACAGTATACAGTCTTGATGTACTCCTTTTCCTATTTGAAACCAGTCTGTTGTTCCATGTCCAGTTGTAACTGATGCTTCCTGACCTGCATACAGATTTATCAAGAGGCAGGTCAGGTGGTCTGGTATTCCCATCTCTTTCAAAATTTTCCACAGTTTATTGTGATCCACATAGTCAAAGGCTTTGGCATAGCATATGAGATGAGTACGATTGTGTGTTAGTTTGCTATCAAAACAGTGCTCATAATTCTCCGAGTAGGGCTTCAATATGATGAGAACCAAGAACTTTTAGATGTTCAAGCTGGATTTAGAAAAGGCAGAGGAACCAGAGATCAAATTTTCAACCACCTTTGGATCATCAAAAAAGAAAGAGTTCCAGAAAAACATCTACTTCTGCTTCATGACTATGTTAAAGCCTTTGACTGTGTGGGTCACTACAAAGTGGAAAATTCTTCAATAGATGAATTGAGGCACCTTACCTGCCTCCTGAGAAATCTATATGTAGATTAAGAAGCAAGAGTTATAACCGGACATGGAACACACACTGGTTCAAAATTAGGAAATGTGTATGTACAGGCTGTATATTGTTACCTTACTTATTTAGCTTATATGCAGAGTACATCATGTGAAATGCCTAGCTGGATGGAGCATAAGCTGGAAACAAGATTGCCAGGATAGATATCAATAATCTCAGATAAGCAGATGATACCACCCTTATGGCAGAAAGTAAAGAGGAGCTAAAGAGCCTCTTGGTGAAAGTGAAAGAGGAGAGTGAAAAAGATGGTTTAAAACTCAACATTCAAAAAATGAAGATCATGGCATCTGGTTCCACCACTTCATGGTAAATAGATGGGGAAACAAAGAATACCATGACAGACTTTATTTTTGGGGGCTCCAAAATCACTGCAGATGATGACTGCAGCCATGATATTAAAAGACGCTTGTTCTTTGGAAGAAAAGCTATGACCAACCTAGATAGCATATTGAAAAGCAGAGACATTATCTTGCTGACAAAGGTTGTCTATAGTAAATAGATGAGCAAACAATGGAAACAGTGACAGACTTTATTTTCTTGGACTCCAAAATCACTGCAGATGGTGACTTCAGCCATGAAATTAAAAAATGCTTGCTCCTTGGAAGTAAAGCTATAACAAACCCAGACAGTGTGTTTAAATGTAGAAACAGTACTTTGCTAACAAAGATCCATATAGTGAAAGCTATGTTGTTTCCAGTAGTCATGTACGGATGTGAGAGTTGCATAATAAAGAAGCCTGAACACAAAAGGATTGATGCATTTGAGCTGTGGTGTTGAAGACTCTTGAGAACCATTCAGACTGCAAGAAGTTTAAACTAGACAATCCTAAAGGAAATCAATCCTGACTCTTCATTGGAAGGACTGATGCTTAAGTGAAACTCCAATAATTTGGCCACCTGATGAAAAGAGTCGAATCATTAGAAAAGACCCTGATGCTGAGAAAGATTTAAGGCAGAAGGAGAAGGGGTCAACGGAGATTGAGATGTTTAGATGGCATCACTGACTCAAGAGACATGAGTTTGGGCAAGTTCCAGGAGTTGGTGAAGGTCAGGGAAGCCTGGTGTGCTGTAGTCCATGAGGTTGCATAGAGTTGGATATGACTGAGTGACTGAACAATAATATGTATATATACACATATGTGAACACAAAGTCACATTCTATACATTATTAAGAAATGCTCATATTTTCTGTTTTTAATTT
Source organism: Cephalophus harveyi (assembly GCA_006410635.1). Taxonomy (NCBI): domain Eukaryota; kingdom Metazoa; phylum Chordata; class Mammalia; order Artiodactyla; family Bovidae; genus Cephalophus; species Cephalophus harveyi. The sequence continues at coordinate 16,699 of SJYT01073221.1, read as the reverse complement.
CAAACTTGCTTGCTTTTTAAAATGAAGAAAACATTTTTTTTCTGTCATGTTTTATCTATTTTACCAAAAATAATGATTTTCTGTGTTTCAGATTTATCACACTGCTTACATTTATGAGATTATCAACTGTATTTTAAATGGTCATATAACTGGTACTTAGAAAGGTCTGCTACTTGTAAAATAGGGAACTACAAGTTCTGCAGTGCACGTGAATTACTACCAACCTTCTGCTTCTCAATTTTATTTCCTCCCCAAGTTCTTTGCTTCTGAATCCACTCCAATTCTACCAAAGTTCTAGTTTCTGACTCCAAACTTAACCAAGGAGACTGAGATCCTAATATCTCATTCTCAGTTCTTTCCCCACAGAGACAGTCTTTATTACTCTCAGATAAAATCATATATGATATCAGTAACCCATATGGCAACATGAAATGAAAGCACCTTTCACCCTTAAAGGATTTGTCAGATAATAAAATTATGATTTTTGTATCAAGGGAAGCCACCCCACTATCCTAGAGAGCCTTTACCACAATTAATATGCTTCAGTTAATTCTTGTCTCCTTTCCAGACAACCTCCTTCAAAAGGACTTAAGCCCTCACTGCTGTTTTCAATGGCCCTGACCTCACGGCGGGCCACTGTCCTCCCATTCCTCTGCCAGAGACTCCTGGACACTCAGAGGCAAGTCTAGGTCAGTCTTGTGGGGTCACTGCTCCTTTCTCCTGGGTACTGGTGCGCACAAGGTTTTTTTGTGCCCTCCAAGAGTCTGTTTCCCCAGTCCTATGGAAGTGCCATAGTCATGCTCCACTGGCCTCCAAAGTCAAATTCCCTGGGGGTTCTCAGTCCCTTTGCCAAATTCCCAGGTTGGGAAATCTGTTGTGGGTCCTAGAACTTTCTTAGCGGTGTGAGAATTTCTTTGGTATAATTGTCCTGCAGTTTGTGGGTCGTCTGCTCAGTGGCTCTGTGGTGGGGCTAAGGGAGACCTCCTCCAAGAGGGCTTATGTCACACACTGCATGTCCCAGATCTGCTGAAGTCAAGGTGCCTGTCCCCAAGGCAGGCCACTGCTGACCCGTGCTCCACAGGAGACACTCAAACACTCAAAGGCAGGTCTGGTTCAGTCTCTGTGAGGTCTCTGATAGCTAGATTCATATGAATGAAATGACTTCAGCAAGCCCAGAGGTTTACAACTTCCCTTACATAGATGATCTCTAAATCTTCTCATGTGAGATATTTAGCTTTTAACAGTAGTCTTTTAATATTCAGATCACCTGTTCCTCTTTGCAAAACTTGTTATATAGCCTAGCTTCTCTCTTACCTCCTTGGAGTCAGCTTTCTCCATGGTCGCCAAAGATGCTGCCTCTTGGCTCAAGTCCTGATGCTGCTGCTAAGTCACTTCAGTTGTGTCTGACTCTATGAGATCCCATAGACAGCAGCCCACCAGGCTCCCCATCCCTGGGATTTTCCAGGCAAGAACACTGGAGTGGGTTGCCATTTCCTTCTCCAATGCATGAAAGTGAAAAGTGAAAGTGAAGTTGCTCAGTCATGTCCGACTCTAAGCAACGCCATGGACTGCAGCCTACCAAGCTCCTTCGTCCATGGGATCCTCCAGGCAAGAGTACTGGAGTGTGGTGCCATTGCCTTCTCTGTCCTGATATTCCCACCAAATAAAACCTAACTCTCAGCTTTCAGGTTGTGCATATTTTTTCCAGTCAACACTGCAAAAGGAAGTAAAATTTCAAAATGCATGTGTAATCATCTTTTGGGCTTCCCTAGTAGCTCAGCTAGTAAAGAAACTGCCTGAATGCAGGAGACCTGGGTTAGATCCCTGGGTTGAGAAGATCCCCTGGAGAAGGGAAGGGCTACCCACTCCAGTATTCGGACTTGTAGAATTCCACGGACTGTATAGTCCATGTGGTTATAAGATTCAGACACTACTGAGTGACTTTCACTTTCAGTCTTTGCAGTCAGTTCCATATTTTTATAAAATCATCTTAGTTTTGCAAATTTTGCTTTGTGTTCAGAAAATTATGTGAATATAAATTAAGAAGGAGATTTTAGTATTATGACCAGGAGCAAAAGAATGCCTAGACTCATCCATCAACCAGACTTCATCCCAATGTGCTGTGTGCTATGTCACTTCAATAGTGTTTGACTTTTTGCCACTCTGTGGATTGTAACCTGATGGGCTCCTCTGTCCATGGGATTCTCCACTCAAGAGTACTGGAGTGGGTTGCCATGCCCTCCTCCAGGAGATCTCCCTGACCCAGATATGGAACCTATGTCTCTTATGTCACCTGCATTGGCAGGTGGGTTCTTTACCACTAGTGCCACCTGGAAAACCCATTTATTCCAATGGTTTCTAATAAAATGTGAAGCCTGCAAGCAGCACCAGAGGGAGTCCTGCTCTCATTCCAAGAAGTCCTGCACTTGCTACTCAGTGCAGAGTTTGGTAAAAGGCTGAGTCGACAAGCTCTGATTCCAGGTTCAAAATGATTTTCAGCTCTGCCTCTGCTCATGTTCCCCTTTTCCAATTGAGTACCATGTAAAGTGGGGAATAGCATACTTGGTGTGTCAGCTCAGACAGATGGCATGGGCCACTATGAGTCTTTTTAAATTGTGAAGTAGAGATTAGAGACCAAAAGTCAGTCTAAAGATGGATATTTCCTCTCTGGTTTTAAGTGGGAAGAAGCAAGAGAAATATTAAGCCATAGGTTTCTGAATTTACTTACTGTCTCTTCACTTGCCCATTCATTTCCTAATTTATTTATTTGACCATGCAGTCTCAGTCGCAGCATGCAGGATTTTTTTTTTTTTTTTTTTTTAGATTGTGACATGCAAGGTCTTTAGTTGTAGCATGTAAACTCTTTAGTTGCTGCAGCATGTGAGATCTAACTCTTACCATGGATCAAGCCCAAGCCCTCTGCTTTGGGAGTACGGAGTCTTAGCCACTGGACTACCTCACCTGCCCAATCAGAATATGACTTAATCAATTAAATTGCTTCTGAATAATCAGATAAACAATTCTAACTTTCTCAGCTAGGACTGAACATGTATAAACTTGGGGGAAAAGTGGCAGAGTCAGGTCTATCCTTGAAAAAAATAAATAAGCCCCTTTCTTTAAAATCTTCTTTAAAATTGTAAGATCAGTCTGAGTTTTTTCAATTTTTTTTTTTTTTTGGAACTACAGGCTAGATTCTTTCTTGATGTGAATTCTTTCCAAACCACCTACACAGAATGTTGTTTTAGAACTGGTCTTGCATGTACTTCATAGCAATTTGTCCTTAAAATATATATACATATTTCAGATTCTCTGGGATTTTACTCGATTGATTTGATTGCATAATCAGGCTTTAGTTAGATTTATGATGTTTTACAGATTGTTTTAGATGTTTATAGATGTTTATGATGTTTTATAGATGTAAATTATATCACCTGAGAGAACCTCCTGATAATTTTCCCATTTTCTCTAATAATGATATACTGACTATAATATGGGTGATCATTCTTGTGGCTATGTGAATAATAACATTATTATTTCTGTCATTCCTATGGGCTTTTTTATATCTGTTAGGTAGTTAGGATAGGAAAAAGGAGTCCAGAATGGTGGTGGCTAAAAGATAAGGAAGGGAAAAGCCTGCAAAAACAGAACAAAGAAAGGTCCAAGGACTGGAGTGAGGACCTCAGGTAAAAGAAGCAGCACTTCTGGCTAGCCCAATTTACACAGGGTAGGCCTAGGGGAAGGAGAAAGAAATGTGTAAAAAGAGGAGCCAAAATTGGGCTGGGGGCCTCTCTTCCCTTCGTGTCTTTTGGGTCAGCATGCGTCATGCCTCGAGGATGTATTTTCCTATACTTGCTAAATAAAACTGACCTGTACACGGAGCTGCAGCTGGTTCGTCAGAGGGCTGTAATGCTGATCCATCCATTGCTTCAAATTTTTGTTGTGATGAGACAGAACCAAGGGAATTACAAACCCCCCTGATATTTCTATATCAAAACTACTGACTAGGCCCTCAGTGACAAAACACATTAGATGCAGGTCAATGACTTCTGTCTACGATATTCTAGAAAACGGGTTTTCCCACTACTATATAATAAAAAATCAGTTATGTTGCCTCTCTAAGAAGAATAAATTTTATTGATACACCCACATCAATGGCAATAGTATTATTCAGTACACAATATAGAAAGATATAAATTGCCTGAGAAATACCTTATGGATAGGAAACATAAGCAAGTCACTACATATAGACTTGAAAAAAAAAAAAAAACAACGATCATAGTAAAAATAAATGAATAAATAAACTGGGTTAGAGAATACCTAAATCAATAAAAGTAAGCTGTTAATATTAAAAATTGACATTAAATTTGCTACCAGTGAGTGCTCAAAAGGAAATGAAAGGCATATGATTGGAAACTGGAGGAAAGGTAAATCTTTTATCAGAAAGCTTAAAGTATTAATCAGAAAGCTTAAAGAAACTGTGTCCTATGCCTACATGAAATGAAGGATTTGTAAGTGACATGCTTGTACCTCTAGCTGAGATTTGCAAGAAAAGCTTCAAGCTATGACTGGTTTATTCTGCTGCTTATAGTAAAATATGGCAGGAGAGGCAGAAAAGTGATGAAAGAACTGTTAAAAAGTAACCTGGACTTGATGGCTTGTGAAATTCAGTCTGTCCGGATTGCAAAGGGAACTAATATTAAGAGATTCCCTGTAAAGCAAAACAAAAATGCTATGGAGAAAGAGCCAAGTGTGTGGTTATCAAATCTTTTGCTAATACTTCAGAAAGATCCGGAGAAAGCAATGGCAACTCACTCCAGTACTCTTGCCTGGAAAATCCCATGGACGGCGGCGCCTGGTAGGCTGCATGCAGTCCATGGGGTCGGAAGAGTCGGGCACGACTGAGTGACTTCACTTTCACTTTTCACTTTCATGCATTGGACAGGGAAATGGCAACCCACTCCAGTGTTCTTGCCTGGAGAATCCCAGGGACAGGGGAGCCTGGTGGGCTGCCGTCTATGGGGTCGCACAGAGTCAGACACAGGCGATTTAACAGCAGCAGCAGCTGCAGAAAGATCAAAAGATCAAGGTATTTAGTCACACAAAAGACTCTTTGGAGACACTGAAGGTGTGAATCATTCAAACCAGAGGGAGTGGTGGAAGTTCCACTTTATCCCCATTTCGTCTTCCTTTGAAACACAGTGTAAATAGTGTTATGCAAGATCTGTCATCATTATATTTGGGGAGCAGATAACTTGTTCCTTAGACTCAAAAGAGAGGGATTATGCTCCATAATGGATCATATCCAGAGCTTCTCCAATACCTGACTGAGATGATATAAAGGATGAGATTTAGGATCTTGAGATCATGTTGTAACGTGTTGAGACTTTTAGAAACCTTAGGATGAGGTGAATATATTTTGTGTGTGTGATGAACATGAAACTCTGGGGCCCAGAGGAGAGACTGTGGTTAGCAGAATAATCACCAACAAAGACATCTAAGCCTTAATCCCGACACTGTGAAATGCCAGCACATATGGTGAACTTTAGTGAACTTTGCAGATGTATTATAATTAAAAACTTTGAGGTGAAGAGAATATCTTGCATTATCCAGGTCTAGCCCATCTAATCACATCCAAATTTTCTTAAAAGCAGAGAAATTTACTAGGTTCAGAGAACCAGAAACATAGCAAGATGAGAAGAAATCAATCTGCTGATGCTGAATTTGGAATGGAGGAAGGGATTGGAATGCAGAAACTAGGGGAGAAATGCACCAGGGAATGTAGGCAGCCTCCTGAAGCTGAGAAAGAAAAAGAAACAGATTCTTTCCCTAAGCCCCCAGAAAGACATGCTTAGCTGTACCAGGACCTGGAGTTTAGTTCATCAGACTTCTGATCTAATAAGTAAATTTATAAAGTTTAAAGCTCTGAGGGTGTAGTAAGTTGTTACACCAACAATTTTTAAAAAGAACTAATAAACTAATACAAAATTAAATTCTATGATTCTGTCCTTCCCATCATGGAAGGAAAATATTTCTTTGTATTAACAGCTTCTACAGAGACATGGTGATAAGAAACAGAACACCTTAAGACCCAATACTCGTTTTGTAAATGGATCACTGGAATGATCTTCTTGTTATAGCTCATAGACACAAATACTGAAAGCTAAAATAAGATCAATCTGAGAAATAATAATTCAACAAGAAACCATTTGATTTGCAACTCAAACTTTGATTCCAAGCAGGGTTCAATCCCTGGGTTAGGAAGATTCCCTGGAGGAGGGAATGGCAAGCCACTGCAGTACTCTTGCCTGGAGAATTCCATGGACAGAGGAGCCTGGTGGGTCACAGTCCATGGGGTCACAGAGAGTTGGACATGGCTGAGTAACTAGCACTTTCACTTTCATGCTCTTTCAAGTGCTAATTACCTCTCCTCTGGAAATTAGCCCCAGATTAGTCTCAGATTAATCCTCGAGATTAGCCCCCTTTTTGTGGGGTTCTTTCATCTCATATCTACATTCTTACAACCTGCCATAAGAAAATTTTCAAAAATGAAATAAGGAAATATCTCTCCAGGACTTGAAGCTTCCCAAGGCTCCTCACAGTTTACAGAGCAAATATTTATATAACTACAGTAAATTTCTCCTCATACGTGGAGGAAACTGTGTTCCTTCAGGCTTCCATGCTTTTACACGTTGCTCTCTAAATCTAAATTCCCCCCGATAAATTTTATACATGACAAAACACTAGTCAGAACTCACTCTCTGCACAAACATCACTTTGTGAACATCACTTCTTTACTCTCCCAGGGAGACTTGTTCTGTAGTCTAAAGGGACTTACAAAGGGCTTCATAACCAATAGTGGTAACTAAAAGTAATGCCTCCATGATAGGCATGCACTATCCATTTCCCTTTCCTTTTCTATATTTTCAAATCTATATTTTCCCTTTAATTCTTTCTTCTGTGCCCAGGAAATCAAAGTTTATTTCACTTTCAGAATGAATGCTTTGCTTAGAATCCATATCCAAATCCTTATTAAGAGAGATTCTCCTCTCACTTCAGGTCAATAGATTATTGATATCATGAGAACAAATCTATCCCGTGACATTCATCTTCCCCTTCCTGCTTCTAATTTGATGGGAATTTCTGGTAATTTTTTTTGATATAACATACCTCAATTTAAAAAGTAATTAACTTCCAATTAAAATAAATAAATTTATTAAAAAATAAAAACTATTGTTTCTGTGCATAATAAAACAAAGTAGGATACAAAATGAAGTTCAGAAGAAGGTACTTAGAGGATAAATTCTTTCAAAGAGTAAGTTTTGAGAAAGCATTGAAGAAGTGAGAGGAATAGAAGGAAGGTTACAAATGTTCAGAAAAGGAAATGATCATAATTCAGAAGCAATATCTCACAGGAAGGTGACTAAAGCTATACTAAACTGATTAATGTTATACTCAAAGGATGCTCATGTTCATACAAAGAGGAAAAAAGGAAGGAATAACTTCAGTCAAAAGAACAAAGTTGAGCTAAATGAAGTGGAGCTAATAAAATAGGTGTAAAAATATGCAGAAAGAAAGGCTTAGAATGCTCAAATCAGAACGTATCTGTGTTGATACATGCTGCTTTCTTATCTGCAAATTCCCTACATCCTAGGTAATTTCCTTTTACCCTAGAGCCAGAGCATTTACAGTGGTACTGGGATTTACTGTATAGAGAAGCACAAAATCACCTATGCTTTTCTTTATCTATTTGCTTTCCAAAGCCTGGAGATTAACTTGCAGAGAAATTGCTAAGGCAGAATCTTGGAAACAGTCTTTAGCTCATAGTCATTGTGACCTTACCAAGTGGCAGTTGTATTTTAACTACTTAATTGATTCTGTCCTGGATATAAGGGAGAGCTACCTCTGAAGTTAAGGAAGCTTATGAAGAAGGTTTGGATTTTATTAAGATGTTTAAGAGATGGGCTTTTCTTCTTGTGCTTTCTTTTTATTTCAGCTGTGACTTCTGTGAACAGGTGCTGCTTTAGTCAATGGAATAGAGTCACTGGATCAATTTCAAGACAATTTTGGATGAACTTGCCCAGAGGGATCATGAAGTGACTGTGCTAGCATCTTCAGCTGCCATCCTGGTGGATCCCAGCAAACCATTTACCCTTAAATTTGAGGCTTATCCTACATCCTTCACTAAGAATGAGCCTGATTTGCATTTTATGAAATAGATCAAGATATGGGCATATCAATTACCAAAGAGTACATTATGGCTATATGATTCAAAGATGCAAAAAACTTATCCCAAATATTCTGATACTGTTGAAAAGCTCTGTGTGGATGGAGTTTTAAACAAAAAAACTTATGAAAAAACTGAGAGAGGCCAGATTTGATGTTGTTCTTAGAGATGCAATTTCTCCTTGTGCTGCGCTGCTGGTTAAACTGCTTACCCTGCCTTTGGTCTACAGTCTTCAATTTGCCATAGGCAATACATATGAAAAATTCTGTGGAGGGCTTATAATTCCTCCTTCCTACATACCTATTATAATATTTGAACTAAGTGACAAAATGGCATTTATGGACAAAGTGACAAATATGGTGTATGACTTATATTTTGACTTTGCATGAGACTTTTAACAAGAAGTGGGATAAATTTTACAGTGAAGTATTAGATAATTCTGGTTTATTACATTTTGCCTCCAGTAGATGAAAAGGAATCTTATTTTCTTTGCATGGGTTAGAATGACATAATTTGTATTTTCTTATGTTTAGTGTCAAAACGGAAATATAACAACTTCTTAGTCAAAAGGTTTCAACTATTCAGGAGAGTGTGCAAAGTAGTCTAGAACTCTGTGACACTGGAGATGTTCCTCTGTTTGACAATAATAATCCAATATGTGAATATTCTTGAGGCTTACTTATTTTGAAAGCTACATATGCACTGCGCTTTTCATAAATCATAATGTCTGTTATTTATTGTTGTAAAATAAGCTATCCTAAAACTCATGGTTTAAAAGAGAAACCATACTGTTTGCACATGACCTTATTAATCAAAAATTTGGGCTGGGCTTAGGAAAATGTCTCTTCAATGGGTTTTGCCTGGGCTTAATCTTTATGCTACTGTTAGTTACCAGGCTTGGCAGAAGTGGAATAGTCCAAGAAAGTGTCACTCACATGGCTGGGGTTTGGCAGATTAGCAGGGTACTTTGATTGCCTCCTCCAGGTGACCTCTCCAACAGAAAACCTTTGCAGAATTCTAGAATAGGTTGCATGAAAGTTTTAGACTAGATTTGGAAGTCACACAAAATCACTTCTATTGCTAAAACAGGTTAGGAAGAAGCCCAAATTCAAAGAGTGAAGAAATAGCCTCCACCTCTTAATAGGAAGAGTTACAAAGAGTATTAGCCATTTCTGATATGCTATAGTAAGAAATTTCATTAACTATATTTAAAAATCAAATGAACTTTAGTCATGAGGAAATATCTTTTTAAACCTGGATCAGTAAAAAAATATCTATGTCCAAAGCAATCTGACATTTTGTATAAACTTTGTGTTTACTTGTCTTTAAAATTAGACATTTTTATGAACTCATAGCTGAGGTTCCGTTTAGCTTTCAGAATCAAAGTTCCTGACTTCTCCATCTAGATTCAATTTTTCTATTATTTTAATCTCTCTAACATCTCCATTATCTAGTATCTCTATTGAGAAGAAAAATTGCTTAGTTGTGGATGAATTTCTCTGGGAATTATCTAGCATTACTCCTTTCCTCTCAATGGATTAAATGTCATTTACTAAGTAAACCTCTAGTCTTTCCCATTTTAATGCTTTCTCTATTTCTTGGGATTGATCACTTAGGAAGGTTTTCTTATCTCTCCTTTATGGTGTATGACTTATATTTTGACTTTGCATGAGACTTTTAACAAGAAGTGGGATAAATTTTACAGTGAAGTATTAGATAATTCTGGTTTATTACATTTTGCCTCCAGTAGATGAAAAGGAATCTTATTTTCTTTGCATGGGTTAGAATGACATAATTTGTATTTTCTTATGTTTAGTGTCAAAACGGAAATATAACAACTTCTTAGTCAAAAGGTTTCAACTATTCAGGAGAGTGTGCAAAGTAGTCTAGAACTCTGTGACACTGGAGATGTTCCTCTGTTTGACAATAATAATCCAATATGTGAATATTCTTGAGGCTTACTTATTTTGAAAGCTACATATGCACTGCGCTTTTCATAAATCATAATGTCTGTTATTTATTGTTGTAAAATAAGCTATCCTAAAACTCATGGTTTAAAAGAGAAACCATACTGTTTGCACATGACCTTATTAATCAAAAATTTGGGCTGGGCTTAGGAAAATGTCTCTTCAATGGGTTTTGCCTGGGCTTAATCTTTATGCTACTGTTAGTTACCAGGCTTGGCAGAAGTGGAATAGTCCAAGAAAGTGTCACTCACATGGCTGGGGTTTGGCAGATTAGCAGGGTACTTTGATTGCCTCCTCCAGGTGACCTCTCCAACAGAAAACCTTTGCAGAATTCTAGAATAGGTTGCATGAAAGTTTTAGACTAGATTTGGAAGTCACACAAAATCACTTCTATTGCTAAAACAGGTTAGGAAGAAGCCCAAATTCAAAGAGTGAAGAAATAGCCTCCACCTCTTAATAGGAAGAGTTACAAAGAGTATTAGCCATTTCTGATATGCTATAGTAAGAAATTTCATTAACTATATTTAAAAATCAAATGAACTTTAGTCATGAGGAAATATCTTTTTAAACCTGGATCAGTAAAAAAATATCTATGTCCAAAGCAATCTGACATTTTGTATAAACTTTGTGTTTACTTGTCTTTAAAATTAGACATTTTTATGAACTCATAGCTGAGGTTCCGTTTAGCTTTCAGAATCAAAGTTCCTGACTTCTCCATCTAGATTCAATTTTTCTATTATTTTAATCTCTCTAACATCTCCATTATCTAGTATCTCTATTGAGAAGAAAAATTGCTTAGTTGTGGATGAATTTCTCTGGGAATTATCTAGCATTACTCCTTTCCTCTCAATGGATTAAATGTCATTTACTAAGTAAACCTCTAGTCTTTCCCATTTTAATGCTTTCTCTATTTCTTGGGATTGATCACTTAGGAAGGTTTTCTTATCTCTCCTTGCTCTTCTTTATAACTCTGCATTCAAATGGATATATCTTGCCTTTTCTCTTTTGCCTTTAGCTTCTATTCTTTTTTTTTTTAATATACTTTATTTATTTATTTTTAATTTTATTTTTATTTTACTTTACAATACTGTATTGTTTTTGCCATACATTGACATGAATCCACCACGGGTGTATACGAGCTCCCAATCCTGAACCCCCCTCCCACTTCCCACCCCATATCATCTCTCTGGATCATCCCCATGCACCAGCACCAAGCATCCTGTATCCTGTATCGAACATAGATTGGCGCTTCGTTTCTTACATGATAGTATACATGTTTCAATGCCATTCTCCCAAATCATCCCACCCTCTCCCTCTCCCTCAGAGTCCAAAAGTCCCTTTTATACATCTGTGTCTCTTTTGCTGTCTCGCATACAGGGTCATCATTACCATCTTTCTAAATTCCATCTATATTCTCAGCTATTTGTAAGGCCTCCTCAGACAACCATTTTGCTGTTTTGCATTTCTTTTTGGGAGAATGGTTTTGATCACTGCCTCCTGTACAATGTTATGAACCTCTGTTCGTGATTCTTCATGCACTTTGTCTATCAGATCTAATCCCTTGAACCTATTTGTCACTACCACTGTATAATCATAAGGGATTTGATTTAGGTCACACCTGAATGGTCTAGTGGTTTTCCCTACTTTCTTCAATTCAAGTTGAATTTGGCAATACAGAGTCCATGATCTGAGCCACAGTCATCTCCCAATCTTTTCTTTGCTTACAGTATAGAGCTTCTTCCACTTTGGCTGCAAAAAATGTAGTCAATTGGATTTTAGTATTGACGATCGTCTGGTGATGTCCAATAGAGAATCTTCTCTGGTGTTGTTGGAAGAGGGTATTTGTTATGACCAGAGTGTTCTCTTGGCAAAACTCTGTTAGTCTTTGCCCCACTTCATTTTTGTACTCCAAAGCCATATTTCCCTGTTACTCCAGGTATCTCTAGACTTCCTACTTTTGCATTTCAGCCCCTTATCATGAAAAAGACATATCTTTTTATGTTAGTTCTGGAAGGTCTCGTAGGTGTTCAGAGAACCATTCAAATTCAGCTTCTTTGGCATTAGTGGTTGGGGCATATACTTGGGTTACTATGATATTGAATAATTTGCTTTGGAATCGATCAGAGATCCTTCTGTCATTTTTGAGATTGCATCCAAGTGTTGCATTTCAGACTCTTCTCTTGAGTATGAAGGCTTTTCCATTTCTTAAAAGGGATTCTTCTCCACAGTAGATACAATTGTCATCTGAACTGTATTCACTCATTCTGCTCCATTTTAGTACACTGATTCTTAAAATGTCAATGTTCACTCTTGCTATCTCTTGTTTCAGTTCAGTTCAGTTGCTCAGTCACGCCCGACTCTTTGCAACTCCATGGACTGCAGCACACCAGGCCTCCCTGTCCATCTCCAACTACCAGGGTTTACTCAAACTCATGTCCATTGAGTTGGAGATGCCATCCAACCATTGCATCCTCTGTCGTTCCCTTCTCCTCCTGCCTTCAATCTTTCCCAGCATTAGGGGTTTTTCAAATGAGTCAGTTCTTTGCATCAAATGGCCAAATTATTGGAGTTTTAGCTTCAACATCAGTACCTCCAATGAACACCCAGGACTGATCTCCTTCAGGATGGACTGGTTTGATCTCCTTGCAGTCCAAGAGACTCTCAAGACTTCTCCAGCACCACAAGTCAAAAGTATCATTATTCAGTGCTCAGCTATCTTTAGAGTCCAACTCTCAAATCCATACATGACTACTGAAAAAACCATAGCTTTGAGTAGACAGGCCTTTGTCAGTAATGTCTCTGCTTTTTAATAAACTGTCTAAAATGGTCATAACTTTTTGTATGGTCATAACTTTTTGTATTTTCATAACTTTGAGAATTTACTCAACTAAGCAATTTTTCAAAATCTCCTGCTTGGTCACTTGCAAATTACCTTGATTCATGGACCTAACATTCCAGTTTCCTAGGCAATATCGTTCTTTACAGCATCAGACTTGACTTCCATCAGCAGTCACATCCACAACTGGACATTGTTTTCACTTTGGCTCAGCCTCTTCATTCTTTCTGGAGTTATTTCTCCATTCCACTCTTCTCCATCAGCATATTGGACCCCTACCAACCTAGGGAGTTCATCTTTCAGTGTCTTCACTTTTTGTCTTATCATACTGTTACTGGGGTTCTCAAGGCAAGGATACTGAAGTGGTTTGTCGTTTCCTTCTCCATAATTTATTTTATTGGGCTCCAAAATCATTGCAGATGGTGACTGCTCCATGAAATTAAAAGACACATGCTCCTTGGAGGACAAGCTATTACAAACCTAGACAGCATATTAAAATAAGCCTAGACATGTTAAAAAATAAAGACATTACTTTGTTAACAATGGTCAGTGTAGTCACAGCTATGTTTTTTCCAGTAGATGTGTATGAATACGAGAGTTGGAGCATAATGAAGGTTGAGCGCAGAAGAATTGATGATTTTGAACTGTGGCATTGGAGAAGACTCTTGAGAGTCCCTTGAACAACAGCAAGGAGATCAAACTAGTTAATCCTAAAGAAAGTCAGTCCTGAATATTCATTGGAAGAACTGATGCTGAAGCTGAAACTCTATACTTTGATCACCTAATATGAAGAACTGACTCTTTGGAAAAGAGCCTGATGCTAGAAAAGATTGAAGGCAGGAGTAGACAGGGATGACCGAAGATGAGATGATTGGATGGCATCACCAAATCTTGGACATGAGTTTGAGAAAGCTCTGGGAGTTGGTCTTCATAAGAGACGTTCTCCATATCACTCAACTAACCAAACTTCAATTGCCAAGAGAGATGTTCCCTCATTACCTTTTACTCATATATATATATCTTTGTGTTTGGAAATTATTGTAAAAATTTTGGAAACCATCCTTGGCAGAAATTCATTATTGCTCTCAATGGCTAAGAAGTATTACAAGGTTAATTTAAGATTATGTATATATTGTATATGCAATATTCAAGATTAAGATTGCATATATATTATATGAGGTTATAGGAGGTAGAGGCTTGAAGAATAGAACCAATACCAAAGTCTAGGAACAAATCTGCTAAAAATTAACCAAGAATTACAGGTCATAGAAAATAAACTCTTAGATGAGGTTCCATAGCAGGGTCATGCGAGTTCATGTGAAGTGAAAAAGGGCATCAAATGCCAAACAGTCAGTGTAGAAAGCTGGTTGATGAATGAACTGGAGGATGATTAGGCCTATCCAAAATAAAAGACTAAGCAAATAATCCAAAGACCAACGTTTCTAAAATAAATAATTCAGAGATTAAAGTTTCTAAGATAAAAGTTAATCAGGAATCATAGGTCATAGAAAAGCAGCTTCTAAGTGAGGTAACATAATAAGCACATGCACAGCAAAGTGAAGGAAAACATGACAAAAAAAAAAAAGAGCAAAAAATCAATGTAGAATGCTGGGCTGTGAATGGAGTGTATGTGTGGGTCTCTGAGGATATGACTAAGCAAATAATCCAAAGCCATAAAAAAGCTTAGAGAAATTTTAGGTAAGTAAGGGGACAGAGGTACAAGTGACTGGTGCAAATAGGCTTTTACAACCAAGGCAGGTTTTCTAGCCTGGCTTTCCAGAAATTTTATGTCATTCTTTTAACAAGGAGTCATCACAGCATTGCTGATTTACTCTAAGAATAGAAATTAACAAAGGAGATCCTTTAACCAAGTTATAAATACTAAAAAGGAAGATTTTGGTCAGTCTTTAGCAGGTGAATCTCCCTTATCACTCATTCCAATGTGCTTTTTAATATTTACTTTTAGTTTTTCCAATATTTATAATTTTTCTGGAGACCAAAGATACAAATTTAGACAAAGGAACACACCTGACAGACTGAATCATAAGATAGTTCCTTAGCTGCCCATCCTTTTCTCCTTCTTAGGCAGTTACCAAGCAGCCTTCCATCGCCAGTAGATTGTAGTCATCTATACAGTCAGAATGTTTCAAATTTCTTAGGAGAGAAAAAATAACATAAAGATGGTGGTGAAAGCCATCATTTCATTTAGTGCGTCTCGATCATCATACATGTTGTTGATCACAGATGCTTCAACAATTTAGTCCCACAGTAAGCTTTATTCCTTGAAACATACCAAAAAAAAGTTGAGACTTTAGCTATAGGAGGGAAGGCTATTGATTCTGGTGACATCTGCATCTTTAAAGAGGCTTTTTAAACCACTGGAGTGTCTCTTCTTGCCTTTATCTATACTCCGAAAAGTTATCATGAGTAACCAGGATCTTCTGGTGGCTGACTAGGTGACCTGAAAACCAGATTGAAACAAGTGTGAGAAGTGCAAATTCTTCATGCTGTTGGCCCATATTTAATGTGGAAAGTCACTAATAATCTTTAGAAAACAATACCTATGTGAGTGGGATCAAGTTGGTGAAATAGAAAGATCCTGGACTTATCCTTTCCCATGGACATAAGAAAATACAACTACTCACAAAGCAATTATCTTTGAGAACAACCTGAAGACTAGCAGAAAAGACTTTCCACAACTACAGATATAAAAAAGGAGCCACAACAAGACAAGTAGGAGGAGCAGAGATACAGTCTAACTGGGACCCATAACCTGAGGTTGGCCACCTACAAACAGGAGGAATATCACAATAACAGAGGTCCTCCTCCAGGAGACAGGGGTTTCAGCCCCCACATCAAGCTCCCTATTTTGGTAAGATATACTCCCAGAATGTCTGGCTTTGAAAACAAGGGTGGCTAACATTTGAGAAAACAGGAGACTCTGTAAACAGAGACTCTGTTCTCAAAGGGTGTACACAAAATCTCACTTAGTCTGAGTTCCAGTGAAGAGTCAGTAGTTTGAAAGACAGCTGGGTAAGAACCACTTGCTGATCTTGGAGCGTCTCCTGGAGAGGCATTGTGCAGCTGGGACTACACCTGGGCATGTGGCTCTGGTGGTAGCCATTTTGGGGATCTCGTTTTACCATTCTGACACCAACCCTGGCAAACACCATTTTAGAATCCTCCCTCTAACCTGTTAGCATCAGAAGCTTGCCTGCTAATGGGTGCATGGCAACCACACAATGCTGGTTTCTCCCTGGAAGATGGGATCCTCAGTTAGTTTAAAAAATGTTTAAAATGTCAGAATGTTATTAAAAGTGCATAAATATCATGAAAGTGATACAAATCTAATGCTATACAGTGGAAAACAAGAAGATCATTTAGAATGCAATATTTGTCACATACGTAAATAATTACAGAGTAAAACTGACTTAGAATTAAAATCTATTAGTGAACCCGTCCATCTAGTCAAGGCTATGGTTTTTCCAGTAGTCATGTATGGATGTGAGAGTTGGACTGTGAAGAAGGCTGAGCACTGAAGAATTGATGCTTTTGAACTGTGGTGTTGGAGAAGACTCTTGAGAGTCCCTTGGACTGCAAGGAGATCCAACCAGTCCATTCTGAAGGAGATCAGCCCTGGGATTTCTTTGGAAGGAATGATGCTCAAGCTGA
>SJYT01073219.1:355150-456670 GCA_006410635.1 Cephalophus harveyi | reverse complement strand
TCTTGATTTGCATTTCTCTGATAATGAGTGATGTTGACCATCTTTTCATGTGTTTGTTAGCCATCCGTATGTCTTCTTTCAAGAAATATACAAGCAACTCATGCAGCTCAATTCCAGAAAAATAAACGAACCAATCAAAAAATGGACCAAAGAACTAAACAGACATTTCTCTTACTAGTTTTATGTTTCTGTGATATATACATATGCCAGATGGAACCAATAAGTGATGTGTGTGTGTGTGTGTGTGTGTGTGTGTGTGTGTGTGTGTCTTTCTTTCTTGCAGATAAATAGATGGTAGATGATAGATAATTAGACATAACTCATAGGAAAGTATGAGTATATCCTATATAAAACACTATAGAATTTATCTAAAAAATCCCATTTATCTGGATAATCCTGATTAATACATTGCTAAAACTAATTTGAAGAAGTTCCAATATATTACTGGGCCAGGCTTTCAGTTGGAGCCTAAATAGATTCTTAGACTACAGAACACAGAATAATAATATAAAATAAGAATACTAAGCAAAATTTCAAAAACAACAACAAAAAGGAAACTCTGTCCAGTCTAGATTCCAATATTTCCACTTAAATCAGCATGAAAATGGAAAATATGTAATAGTTAAGAACATGTACCCAAGCCTTAAACAATGCATATGAATACTAAGGAAGAGTCAACATTCTAAAATTTTCTGTAGTATAAACATTCTAGATATCTGGAAACCATAGACAAGAATATGCTTAGTGATTTGTAATAAGTACTGAAAAGCAAAAGAAAGATAAATGAAAGTTGAAAATAATATTGTTTTCTTTTTTAACTAAAGAGCCTCTTGATGAAAGTGAAAGAGGAGAGTGAAAAAGTTGGCTTAAAGCTCAAGATTCAGAAAACGAAGATCATGGCATCCGGTCCCATCACTTCATGGGAAATCGATGGGGAAAAGTGGGAACAGTGGCTGACCTTATTTTGGGGGCTCCAAAATCACTGCAGGTGGTGATTGCAGCCATGAAATTAAAAGATGCTTACTCCTTGGAAGGAAAGTTATGACCAACCTACATAACATATTAAAAAGCAGAGACATTTACTTTGTCAACAAAGGTCTGTCTAGTCAAGGCTATGGTTTTTCCAGTGGTCATGTATGGATGTGAGAGTTGGACTATAAAAAAAACTGAGCACTGAAGAATTGATGCTTTTGAACTGTGGTGTTGGAGAAGACTCTTGAGAGTCCCTTGGACTGCAAGGAGGTCCAACCAATCCATCCTAAAGGAGATCACTCTTGGGTGTTCATTGAAAGGACTGATGTTGAATCTGAAACTCCAATACTTTGGTCACCTGATTTGATGAGCTGACTCATTTGAAAAGACCCTGATGCTGGGAAAGATTGAGGGCAGGAGGGGAAGAGGACGACAGAGGATGAGATGGTTGGATGGCATCACTGAATCAATGGACATGGGTTTGGGTAGACTCTGGGAGTTGTTGATGGACAGGGAGGCCTGGTATGCTGCAGTTTACAAGATTGCAAAGAGTCGGACATGACTGATTGACTGAACTAACTTTTTTTAACAAGAACAGGATGGAATGCCAAGCAGTAACTTTTACAAATCTAAAACAAAGCACTTTTGGTTTTCTTTCTCCTCACCTTAAACCCTTTATCTTTACTTACCCATTTGTAACTCTTGCTGGACTATATAAGATTAATGGCCATTCCCATCCTGAATGCTAAAATGAACTTAACATCTTATTTATAATAAAGATATAATATTAGCACAACCTTAGATCCCTTAGTTTTTTTTTAATTCAGCTAAATTTTACATGCAATGAATGCACAGATATTGACTGAAAATTTCTGAACAGTTTTGATAAATATATAGTCCTGTGCAAATATAAATTTAATCATAATGTAAAACATTTCCCTTATCAAATGAAAAAATAAGAAAATTTTTATTAAGTGATGACAATGTTATGTGTTTGATCATTATATATTCTTTAAAGTGTGTATTTTCCATATATTGGCTGCTTTTATGTATNTGAAAATTTCTGAAGAGTTTTGATAAATATATAGTCCTGTGCAAATATAAATTTAATCATAATGTAAAACATTTCCCTTATCAAATGAAAAAAAAGAAAATTTTTATTAAGTGATGACAATGTTATGTGCTTAATCATTATATATTCTTTAAAGTGTGTATTTTCCATATATTGGCTGCTTTTATGTATGAAATTACTTAACCTGAAGATTTTTCTTTTCTTTTACTTTCCTTAGGCATATTTTTTTTTAAGATTTCCATTTATATTGGATACAAAATGATATTAAGAGAAGTGACATTTGAGGAAGAGGATTCACTTTTATTTATTCACCTATATAAATTATGAATATTAAAAAAAAATCTTTACAGAAATAGTTCTAAGTATAGATGTTGTACAAATGCAAATCTAAGTTTCCCCAACTATAAGAAAGTGATCTGAAAATTGTTTCTTTCCTAGTACACATCTGCTATTAAGTAAATGACCAAAGGAATAAAGCACTTAGTAAGAGATTAGAACCTAGAATTAGATGCTCTCTATGGGTCATCTCAGCATGATGGGTCATTCTGGTCTAGCAATTAAAACATGGAGTTTACTATATATCAGGCAATAAATGGATGGTATAACATTTACAACTTCATTTACTTCTAACAATAACTCTGTGCAGAGTTAACTATGTATACATTTCATAGATGGAGAAAGATGAAGCGATTGACCAATATCACAGTGGAATTAAATGACCAACATGGCAATGAATCTAATTTATATCTGACTCCAAAGCCTGTTTTTAATCTTACAGTGTATTTTTTAATACCTCTTTCATACCTTTTCTGTTTTTAAATTGAGCTGTTTTTTCTCCTGATTTGAGTTATCTAAAAACATTTATCACTGCAGATGGTGATTGCAGCCATGAAATTAAAAGATGCTTACTCCTTGGAAGGAAACTTATGACCAAACTAGATAGCGTATTCAAAAGCAGAGACATTATTTTGCCAACAAAGGTCCGTCTAGTCAAGGCTATGGTTTTTTCCAGTAGTCATGTATGGATGTGAGAGTTGGACTGTGAAGAGGTGGAATTAAATGACCAACATGGCAATGAATCTAATTTATATCTGACTCCAAAGCCTGTTTTTAATCTTACAGTGCATTTTTTAATACCTCTTTCATACCTTTTCTGTTTTTAAATTGAGCTGTTTTTTCTCCTGAGTTATCTAAAAACATTTATCACTGCAGATGGTGATTGCAGCCATGAAATTAAAAGATATTTACTCCTTGGAAGGAAACTTATGACCAAACTAGATAGTGTATTCAAAAGCAGAGACATTATTTTGCCAACAAAGGTCCGTCTAGTCAAGGCTATGGTTTTTCCAGTAGTCATGTATGGATTAGGAATGATGCCAAAGCTGAAACTCCAGTACTTTGGCCCCCTCATGTGAAGAGTTGACTCATTGGAAAAGATTCCGATGCTGGGAGGGATTTTGGGCAGAAGGAATAGGGGACGACAGAGGATGAGATGGCTGGATGGCATCACAGACTCGATGGACATGAGTTTGAGTGAACTCTGGGAGTTGCTAATAGACAGGGAGGCCTGGCGTGCTGTAATTCATGGGGTCACAAAGAGTCGGACACGACTGAGCAACTGAACTGAACTGAACTGAAAAACAATTATGCTTTTTGAAGTACATGAGTTTGAGTGAACTCTGGGAGTTGCTAATGGACAGGGAGGCCTGGCGTGCTGTGATTCATGGGGTCACAAAGAGTCGGACACGACTGAGCAACTGAACTGAACTGAACTGAAAAACAATTATGCTTTTTGAAGACATGGGAAAGCTATTAAAATAATTCACATACATATCCCTTCTATCAATGGGTGATTTATTTTAATGAAACTAGAGTCCATTCCATAAGCATGAAAAACTTTTTTCTTTGATTTTTTCCTTAATATCACTAGTATAGGCAACACAGACTGGTGGAAAGACATTTGACTATCTGTTTTGTCAGTTGTACAGCAGAAATGGAGGAAACCTTTTTAAAGACATAATTATTCATGTCAGTGCCTAGATATAAACATTATTTTAAAATTTTTGGTATTGTCACATCTAGGAACAAAGTATAAGAGTCTGAAATAGGTCATTCTCAAAATGTTGAAAAAGGAACATAGAAAATCAGCACACAACTGCAGTGCTTAATTGTTATTCCTATAGCTGTTGTTACTTTGCAAATCTGTTGGAACAAAGGCAGATACAGCATCTACAATATACTCCTACTCACTGTCCTGAATGTGTTCCATTTCTCAAATGAAGAAGTTGCAAAGATTTTAAGTTATCATTTGTTATATTATAGTGCTAATATGGAAAGAAGAAACTATTTCCCATGACAAAATGCTAGTAGGAGCCTCTGCTAATGAAGTTTTTGTCATATTAATGCAAACATATGCCAATACTATGTAAAACTATTATGAATAAAATTCTTAATGTGGCAGCCCTCATAGGGAAAATATTGAATACACAACAAAGATATTGGCAGTGTGTATGAATGAGTATGCATGTGTAAAAGAAGCTGAAAGAGTGAATGAGACCCTGAGTTATTTAAACCACTTCAAAAGTATCAAAACAAAAACAATTAAGATGGAAGAGAGATTAATAATGTTAAATATACAAAGAAACAAAAGGAGATCAATGGAAAAAGATCCCTTCATATTATGATCATAAGATGCACTGGGGTAAAAATCAATAATTTATATTTACTTTTAGAAAGCAAGCAAAATAGTGAATATAGTACTTTACCTGAAAAGTATGTTGCTATTATTAATATTACTAACAATGACTCATATTATTCATAAGAAGAGATTCTTCTGAGATGATGTATCATGTCACTTAACATATCTATTTTTTATCATGATAAAAACAATTCATTTTCCTTATTATGAATGCATTTGTATCTATTAGATTAGAGAGTCCGAAAGCTGGAAGATCCCAGATGCCCTTTATTTGTGTTGTACATTCTGTCTTTGATCCACCACCTATTTTAATATTGCTGTAACAGTATCTATCGAGAAAATTTATTACTTTATACTTATCAACAAATTATATGTGCAAACCATTTATCAAAAAGTATTTCTTGACTACTGATTGATAACCACTTTAAGAGGTATGTATTAATTTTGAAAAATAAGACATTATTTCTCAAGAAGATAAAACTGAAGAATTATACTGCTATTAATAAATCTAAATTGAGTAGTATTATAGCAGAAAAGTTTCCTTGGTGGCTCAGTGGTAAAGAATCTACCTGCAAATGGAGGAGATATAGGTCCGATCCCTGGATCAGGAAGATCACCTAGAGAAGAAAACGGCATATCACTCTAGTATTCTTGCCTGGGAAATCCCATGGACAGATAATACTTTCAGGCTTCAGTCCATAGGGTCAAAAGAGTCGGACATGACTTAGCGACTAAACCACAAACCATTACCACCACAGCAGGAAAACAGTGGAGATAATCTGACCACAATAAGAATCGACAAAACGAATTCCCCACACGTGGTTTACAGGCTCTGCAGATCATTTCCTGGTTTCAGTTTAGTTCAGTCACTCAGTCGTGACTGACTCTGCTACTCCATGGACTGCAGCACACCAGGCTTCCCTGTCCATCACCATATATCGGGGCTTGCTCAAATTCATGTCCACTGAATTGGTGATGGCATCCAACCATCTCATCCTCTGTCATCCCCTTCTCCTCCTGCCTTCAATCCTTCCCAGCATCAGAGTCTTTTCCAGTAAGTCAGTTATTTGCATCAGGTGACCAGAGTATTGGAGTTTCAGCTTCAATATCAGTCCTTCCAATGAACACCCAAGACTGATCTCCTTTAGGATGGACTTGTTGAATCTCCTTCGAGCCCAAGGGACTCTCAAGAGTCTTCTTCAACACCACAGTTCAAAAGCGTCAATTCTTTGACACAGCTTTCTTTATAGTCCAGCTCTCACATCCATACATAACTATTGGAAAAGTCATACCTTTGAGTAGATGAACCTTCGTTGGCAAAGCAATGTCTCTGCTTTTTACTATGTTGTCTAGGTTGGTCATAGGTTTTCTTCCAAAGAGCAAGTGTCATTTAATTTCATGGCTGCAATCACCATCTGCAGTGATTTTGGAGCCCACCCAAATAAAATCTGATACAGTTTCCATTGTTTCCCCATCTATTTGCCATGATGTAATAGGACTGGATGCTATGACCTTAGCTTTCTGAATGTTAAGTTTAAGACAACTTTTTCACCCTCTCTTTCACTTTCATCAAAAGGCTCTTTACTTCTTCACTTTTTGCCATAGGGTGATGTTATCTGCATATGTGAAGTTATTAATATTTCTCCTGACAATCTTGGTTCTAGCTTGTGCTTCATCCAGCTCAGCATTTCACATGATGTACTCTGCATATAAGTTAAATAATCAGGGTGACAATATAAGGCCTTGACATATACCCTTCCCAATTTGAAACAACTCTGTTGTCCCATGTCCAGTTCTAACTGTTGCTTCTTGACCTGCACACAGATTTCTCAGAGGACAGGTAAAGTGGTCTGGTATTCCCATCTCTTGAAGAATTTTCCACAGTTTGTTGTGATCCGCACAGTCAAAGGCTTTGGTGTAGTCAATGAAGCAGAAGTAGATGTTTTTCCCCACTTCAGTATTCTGGCCTGAAGAATTCCATGTAGTGTATAGTCCATGCAGTTGCAAGGAGCCAGATATAACTGACTGACTTTCACTTTCAATACAGTATAAAAAGAAGTTATGTCAAAAATATAAAACAGCTAGAGAAAAAAGAGTGGAGCTTTTATAGGCACATGAAGATAAGTTGCTCTTAGTCTAAAACAGATTGTTTTATACATGATATATTCTGTGTAAGCCTCTTCATAACGATAGGTTCCATAGGTTCCATACCCATCGTAACCATAGAGTAGCTTCACAAAACATAAAAAAGGGAACAGAGCATATAACCATGGGAAAGTAATCAATTTACAAAGGTAAGCATATACAGAGGGCAAGAAGAAACTATGTGAACAGAAAATAACCAGAAAGCAAATAATAAGATGTCAATATTGAGTCACTATATACTAATAATCATTCTAAAGGTAATCAGGTTGGATTCACCAATGAAAAGGCACAAAGTGGTTGGATACTTAAAAAAAAATAATACCCACCTATATACTTTAACCAAGAGTCTCATTTCACCTGTAAAGACATACAGCCTCAAAGTGAGTGCATGGAACAAAATATTCCCTGCAGATGCAAACCAAAAATAAAGTGGGATTACCCATACTTATACTAGACAATATAGATTTCAACGAAAAAAAGAAGCAGAAAATGAAGGTCATTACAGAATGATAAAGAGGTTGATTATTTAAGAAGATAAGCAATCATAGATGAATGTACACTAAACACTGGAGTACCTAAATAAACAATCACTAGGATATCTGAAGGGAGAAAAGAACAGCTATACAATACTAGTAGGGACTTCAATACCCCACTGTCAGCAGTGGGTAGGTCATCCAGACAGAAAATCAACAAGAAAACATTGGGATTAAACTATACTTCAGATGAAATAGACTTGCAGACATATAGAGAGCATTCATATTAACAGCAGCATAATACACATTCTTCTCAAAAGCACACAGTACATTCTCCAGGATAGATTGTATAATAAACCACCTCTTAGAAAATTTAAGGTGATTGAGCTCATACCAAATAACTTTTCTGACCACCTCAGTGGTATAAAACTAGTAATCAACAAAAGGAAAGCTTAAAATCTATACATATGTGGAAATTCAATGACATACTCCTGAATAACCAATAGCTGAAAGAAAAAATCAAAATAATAATAATAATGATAAGCTATCTTGAAACAAATGAAAATGGAAACACATCACATCAAATCTTACGGAATGCTGCAAAATAATTCTGGAAAAATAGGTTTACAGGGATAAATGTATCTGTTAAAAGTCAGAAAGATTTCAAATTAAAAAAAAATAATTTTACACCTCAAGGAACTAAAAAGAAGAACAAATTATTCCAAAAGTTAGCAGAATAAGGAAATAGTAAATATCTGAACAGAAGTAAATTAAGTAAAGTATAGAAAAACAGTAGAATGCATATATGAAATTAAGAGCTGCTTTATTGGAGAGTTAAACAAAATTGACAAACCTTTATCTATACTAAGAAAAAAGACCCAAAATTAAAATTAGAGAAACATTGCAAATAATGCTGCAAAAAAATAATGAGTAATAAGAAAATACTATGAAAAATATATGCCGATAAGTGAATAAATTCATTCTTAAAATGATATAGCTTAGTGAGACCAAATTAGCAATAAATACAAAATCTGAACAGAACAATGACATGTAAAGAGATGAATCAGTATAAACTTCCCAACACAGAAACCACAGGACCAGAGAGCAAATTCTAGGTAACACTTGAAGAAATAACACCAACTCTTCTTAAACTGCTCCAAAAATTGAAGAGAAGGAAATATGGCCAAAATTTTAAATGAGCCAACATTACACTGACACCAATTTCAGTTAAGAACACTAGGAGTAAAGAAAATTATAAACTCATATCCCAGGTGATATGAGAAAAGGTCAGTTTTTATTCTAACCCCAAAGAAAGATAATGCCAAAGAATATTCAAACAACTGTATGAGTGCACTTATTTAACATGCTAACAAGGCAATACTGAAAGTCTTTCAAGCTAGGCTTCAAGTATATGAACCAAGAACTTCCAGAAGTACAAGCTGGATTTAGAAAAGGCAGAGGAACCAGAAATCAAACTGCCAATATTCATTGAACCATAGAAAAAGAAAGAAATCCATATAAATATCTACTG
The DNA here is from genome assembly GCA_006410635.1 of Cephalophus harveyi. NCBI lineage: Eukaryota > Metazoa > Chordata > Mammalia > Artiodactyla > Bovidae > Cephalophus > Cephalophus harveyi. The sequence goes on along the minus strand of SJYT01073219.1, from coordinate 447,779 downwards.
CTGCTTCATTGACTATGCTAAAGCCTTGACTGTGTGGATCACAACAAATTGTGGAACATTCTTAAAGAGATGGGAATACCAGACCACCTGACCTGCTTCCTGAGAAACCTGTATGCAGGACAAGAAGCAATGGTTAGAAATGGACATGGAAAAATGAATTGATTCAAAATTGGGAAAGGAGTATGTCAAGGCTCTATATTGTCACCCTGCTTATTTAACACATATGCAGAGTATATCATGTGAAATGCCAGGCTGGATGAATCACAAGCTGGCAACAAGATTGCTGGGAGAAATGTCAACAACCTCAGATATGAAGATGACACCACTTTAATGACAGAAAGAGAAGAGAAACTACAGAACATCTTAATGAGAGTGAAAGAAGAGGGTGAAAAAGCTGGCTTAAAACTTAGCATTCAAAAAATAAAGATAATGGCATCTGGTCCCATCAGTTAAGTTCAGTCACACAATCATGTCTGACTCTTTGTAAACCCATGGACTGCAGCATGCCAGAATTCCTTTCCTTCACCAACTCCCAGAGCTTGCTCAAACTCATGCCCATCGCGTATGTGATGCCATCAAACCATCTCATCCACTACTGTCCACTTCTCCTCCTGCCTTCAATCTTTCCCAGCATCAAGATATTTTCCAATGAGTCAGTTCCATCATGTCATGACACAGTGGGGACAAAGTGGAAACAATGGCAGGTTTTATTTTCCTGGGCTCCAAAATCACTGCAGATGGTGACTGAAGTCATGAAATTAAAAGACACTTGTCCCTTGGAAGAAAAGCTATTACCAACCTAGACAGCATATTAAAAAGCAGAGACATTATTCTGCCAACAAATGTCCATCTAGTCAAGGCTATTGTTTTTTCAGTAGTCACGTATGGATGTGAAAACTGGACTATAAAGAAAGCTGAGTGCTGAAGAATTGATGCTTTTAAATTGTGGTGTTGGAGAAGACTCTTGAGAGTCCCTTGAACAGGAAGGAGATCAAAGCAGCCAATCCTAAAGTAAATCGACCCTGATCATTCATTTGAAGGACTTATACAAGCTGAAGCTCTAATACTTTGGCCGCCTATTTGAAAAGCCAACTTGTTGGAAAAGACCCTGATGCTGGAAAAGATAAAGAAAAGGCAGATAAGTGGGTGACAGAGGATTAAATGATTGGATGACATCATTAACTCAATGGACATGAGTTTAAGTAAATTCCAGGACATAGTGGAGGACAGGGAGGCCTGATATGCTGCACTCTATGGGGTTACAAAGAGTCAACCATGACTTAGCGACTGATTACCAACACCATGTCATCTACCAATCATCACTTCTGGGTTAAACTCAAAGAAAATGAAAACAGGATATTAAAGATATATTCCAAGTTTATTCCAGCATTACTGTAATTGCCAAGACATAAAGACAACCTAACTGTCTACCAATGCATGAATGGATAAAGATGTGATATAACCATTCAGTCCTGAGAAAGAGCTTCATCTTTCTATTTGTGGTAACATAGTGGACTTTGTGGACATCATGCTAAGTGATGTAAGTCATATACAGAAAGACAAATACTGTGTGATACCACTCATACTTGGAATCTAAAAAAAGCCAGATTCATAAAAAACACCAATACAGTATGCTAACACATATATATAGAATTTAGAAAGATGGTAATGATAACCTTGCATGCAAGACAGCAAAAGAGACACAGATGTAAAGAACAGACTTTTGTACTCTGTGGGAGAGGGATATACTTGGAATCTAAAAAAAGCCAGATTCATAAAAAACACCAATACAGTATGCTAACACATATATATAGAATTTAGAAAGATGGTAATGATAACCTTGAATGCAAGACAGCAAAAGAGACACAGATGTAAAGAACAGACTTTTGTACTCTGTGGGAGAGGGAGAGAGGGTGGGATGATTTGGGAGAATGGCACTGAAACATGTATACTATCATGTAAGAAATGAATCGCCAGTCTATGTTCGATACAGGATACAGGATGCTTGGGGCTGGTGCACGGGGAAGATCCAGAGAGATGATATGGGGTGGGAGGTGGGAGTGGGGTTCAGGATTGGGAACTCATGTACACCCGTGGCAGATTCATGTCAATGTATGGCAAAACCAATACAGTATTGTAAAGCAAAATAAAGTAAAAATAAAAATTTAAAATAGAAAAAAAATTAAAAAATAAAAATTAGAGTATTATAATTGTTACCAAGGTTAGGGTGGGATGGTGAGAAAACAGGACAGGTGTTGTTTAGGAGTATAAATTTGAAATGAGGAGTAAATCCTAGAGTTCTAATGCAGAGTATAATGAACATTGACAACAACATTGTATTATAATCATTATACTCATTAAAACCTGGAAGTTAAGTATTCCAACCCTAAAAAGAAATGACAGTCATACAATATGCTAATTATTGCTATGATGCAATCGTATTACAACATATAAATGCATTAAATTAACATGTTTAACATGTTGCATACCTTAAATTTACCAATGTTATATGTCAAATATATTTTAATTAAAATAAAACAGAATCAAAGACTTAAGTATGACACTGAAAATGCAGCTTATAAATTTTTAACCAAGATTTGACCTTGATCAATTTATCTGCAGGATTAGAAACATTAAAAAAAAAAAAAGAGTTGGGTAGGTATTTGTCACAAAATAAAATATGCATACATGAGCCAGCATGAAGCTGATGTTAAATTAGTGAGTTCCAGTCTAGATGTTGTTATTTAGGCTCATGGTCAGCTTCCATTTGAGCGAAGCTTCCATGTTCAGGAGAGTTTACAGTTACCATGAGAGAGATATGTTTGGGGTTAAGTAAGTAAAAATAAAAATTTAAAATAGAAAAAAAATTAAAAAATAAAAATTAGAGTATTATAATTGTTACCAAGGTTAGGGTGGGATGGTGAGAAAACAGGACAGGTGTTGTTTAGGAGTATAAATTTGAAATGAGGAGTAAATCCTAGAGTTCTAATGCAGAGTATAATGAACATTGACAACAACATTGTATTATAATCATTATACTCATTAAAACCTGGAAGTTAAGTATTCCAACCCTAAAAAGAAATGACAGTCATACAATATGCTAATTATTGCTATGATGGAATCGTATTACAACATATAAATGCATTAAATTAACATGTTTAACATGTTGCATACCTTAAATTTACCAATGTTATATGTCAAATATATTTTAATTAAAATAAAACAGAATCAAAGACTTAAGTATGACACTGAAAATGCAGCTTATAAATTTTTAACCAAGATTTGACCTTGATCAATTTATCTGCAGGATTAGAAACATTAAAAAAAAAAAAAAGAGTTGGATAGGTATTTGTCACAAAATAAAATATGCATACGTGAGCCAGCATGAAGCTGATGTTAAATTAGTGAGTTCCAGTCTAGATGTTGCTATTTAGGCTCATGGTCAGCTTCCATTTGAGCGAAGCTTCCATGTTCAGGAGAGTTTACAGTTACCATGAGAGAGATATGTTTGGGGTTAAGCAGATTTTGTAAAGGTGAATTTTCTAAATTCACTGATTATGTATGTTCATAGTATCTAATATAAACTGTATCTTCTACTCCGCAAAAGATTATCTCTTGAGTTCTTACTCGGAAAGAAATGTACTTGTTTAAAAATCTCATAACCCTGTCTTCACCTACCCTCCGTACAAAAGGCAAGCAATATATTTTTAAAAGACTTATGGTTAGTTATTGCAACTGTACAAATATTTTAAAAGCCTTGACTAAAATTGAACATAAAAATCTTTTCTTGGTATACCATATAAATACTCCTTACCTGAGTCATTCTGTAGATCTTTCTTAATTTCTAAACAATGTGGTTTTCTTTTATTAAAAACTGATTGGAGAACAAGATGATAGAGTAGGTGGATGTGTAGTACATCTCTCTCCATGGATACATCAGGAATACACCTTCAGACACAAAAGTGCATGCCCAACACCAGTTGCAAGCAGACAGGAGTACCTGACCAGCAGAAAAGAATATATATACCCACACAAAACTCGGTAGGATAAAGGAACTAGGGGGAAAAACAGAAGTGTTAGTAAGACTGGATCTGCCCTTGGTGAGTAGGGGAACTGAAGCAGGGGTCCGATTTCCCACACTGGAGCAAGTGTCTGAGTCAGAGGAGAAACATTTAAGGCTGAGAGTGAAACAGCTGACTTGTGGCAGCTTAAATGGAATGAAAAACAGGCAGTCTTCACTGCAGCCATACATACCCTGGATAGGGACACAGATCCCCTGGAAGGTGCAGTGGCTGGGAGCTGGAGTTTAGGGATTGTGGAGCAATCCCAGGGTGAGGGCTGCTGTTGACTGTGGAGAGATGGATCGAGGAGATGTAAGGGAGGAGATTGTGGTGGGAAATTCCTGTGGAGGAAAGCCAGACAGCCATGGAAGTAAGGGGATACCGCTGAGTCACATGCAAGGGATGGAGCCATCATCATAGCGTCTCTCCCCCCCACAGGCCAGCATTGCTAGCTGAGCAACAGAGAGTCTGGCCCATCAAGTGCCTGAGGCACTGAACTACAGAGTAGGATCCCATCCAGGATGCCCCTTTAAGTGACTGATGTGCTGAACTACAGAGTAGAACTCCAGCCAAGGGGACTCCTCTATGTGCCTGACTTGCCAAACAACAGAGAAGGACCCCAGGCAGAGGAGCCTTCTAAGAGCCTGAACGGGTGGAGCTACGGAGGAAGATTGGTCAAAGAGGCCTTCTGACCACCAAAAGAAGCTCAAAAAAAGACTGATAGGGCCTTAACCCCTGCATCAGACACAGTCCGTGTCCCTCCACACTTGGTGCCACAAGGTTCCTTGTGAGCCAAACAGCTGCACTACCTTCACACTCAACTCTCTCTGGGGCAGAGCTGCCACATGCAAAAAAAGTCTTGCATCTATGCAAGCAAGGTCACTTCAGTAGTGTCTGACCCTTTGTGACCCTGTAGACTGTGGCCAGCCAGGCTTCTCTGTCAGGGAGGGGTTTCTCCAGGCAAGAATACTGGAGCATATTGGCCAATACTGGTTGCCATGGCCGTCAAGAACATAATATTTCCTGCTGCCCAAGCCGCCAATTTCCCCTGAGTACTTGGTGTGGCTAAAATCCCTGCAGCCCAAGCAGGTGCACCATTTCCACACTTGGCCCCTCACAGGGGCAAACCCAAGTCCTCCAGGGCAGCCTCAGGAGAAAACCCCAGTGCATGATCCACATGCAGAGTTGGAAATAAAATCACAATAGAAACTCAGGGGCAGTGTGACTAAGGAAGAAGATCCAAAACCTTACCACCAGCTGTATAAGCTGCAGATTAAATCCACATGACCATCTAGGCAGACTCTGTGTCTATGGAATATATAATAGGTAACTCAGAGCTCCCACAAAATAAAACATGCTAGTTCTGATAGCTGTGGACATTGGAGGCAAGAATACACAGGAGTAGGACCAGATTAGAATCTGAGCTGTTCCCACAATAGGTCCAGAGATCAGCACGGTGTTGGAGGGCACCCTAGGGAGGTGAGGTGGACTGTGACTCCCAGCGAGGGAAAGGACTCTGGCAACAGTGACTCAAGAAAAGTATATATTACTCTTATGTTTTGACTTGTTTTGTAGATTCTTTTGGATTTTTTATTTTCTTTTTTTTCCCCTCTGTTGTAGCTGTCAATTTTTTTGGCACTATGAAATCTAATTAAGCTTTGAGCTTTTTTTTTCCTTTATTTTTTTCTCAGTCAATTTTTTTGTAATTATAAACCCCTGCCTCTATGTTGGACTTTTGTAGTTCTGTGGCGATTTCCTTTTTTTTTTTCTCTCTCTCTCTTTTTTTGATTTTAATTTTTTAAACATATAATTATTTTTTCTACATTTATTCATTTCTTTCCTTTTCCTACTGTTCATTTTCCTGTACAGTTAATATTTAATGTATATAAATCTTCTTTATATACTTCTATATAACTTTGCATATCTCTTCTTTCTTTTCTTTCCTCTCAAATTATTTGTTAGTTTTATTTTCATTGCTATATTCCCCAATTGGCACCTTGCTTTAGTTTTGTCTTCCAGTTTGTGCTTTAGTCAATATTGTCCTGGTAGACATTATTTTTGGCTTCCTTTGTTCACTGGGTCAATCTGTTATACTTTATATTTGTTGGACTGTTTCAATTTTGCTTATGAGTGTATATGTATATGTGCATATTCAGTCACATTCTTTTGTTCTTAAAAACTGCTGCATTTATATTATGCTTTTGCAGCTCTGTGGAGTTTTCCTTTTTTTCCCCCTTTTTTCTTCTTCCATTTTTTTCTTTTCTCTATTTTATAATTTTAGCTTTTAATTTTTTAAACCGATTTTATTTTCTATGTTTATTCCTTTGTTTGCCTTTCCTACAGTTATTTTCCCCTTGCAGTTCATTTTGAACGTGTATAAATCTTCTTCATCTACCTCCATTAACTTTGCATATACATAATGTATTTCTTTTCGTTCCTCTCAACATATTTGTTAGGTTTTTTTTGTTTGTTTGTTTGTTTTCTTCTTCATTGTTTTTTTTTCTTCACCACCTTGACACCCTGTTTTATTTTCCACTTTGTGCTTTAGTTAGTTTTCTTCTTAACTGGTAAATATAATTTCTGATTTCCTTTGTTCACTGGGTCGGTCAGTCTACTGTCTTTTATTTTTGTCAGACTGTTTTGACTTTGCTCATGGGTGTATATGTGTATGTGCATATTTCATTACTTTATTATTTGCCTGATTTTGTAGCTGCCATTTGACTGAGGCTTATCATTGGTTTTTCAGTTTTGGACATTTGCTTTAATCTCACTTAACACCATAACAAATCACTTGTGGAATCTTTGATCCTGAATAGCTATTATGCCCTGAGACTTTGGAGTGGAAACACTGACTCCATGACCATAGACGACCAAGGAACTTAACCTAGGGAGTATCAAATAGTGAGAACTCACACAGAGGAAACCACTTGAATATAAGACCTGACCTCACCCAACCACCAGTAGCACACTGTGCAAGCTGCCTCATCTAAACAACAAACAAAAGGAAAATACAAACGCAATCATCAGCAGATAGGATTACCACCTCACTCAGCCATGTCCATCAGAGGAAAAACAAACAAACAAACAAAATCTCAGCACAAATCTCACTGTATAGAAGTTTACACAAACCTCTGGACAAGCCTTAGGAGACAAGAAGCCAAAAGGAAGAAGGAATTCAAACTTGAAGCCTGGGAAAGGGGACCTCAAACACAATATCTTTTTTAAAAAATGAAAATTCAGAGCATTACTACACAAGTGAGTGAACAAACTAGAAACACAGGAGTCCAAACAAATGAAGAGGAAATAGACAAACTACCTGAAAAAGAATTCAGAATAATGATAGTAAAGATGATTAACTACCTTGGAAACAAAATGGAGAACAAACAAGGATCAATTAAAAAGGATCTAGAAGAATTGAAGAATAAACATACAGAGTAAAAGAATAGAATTACTGAAATGAAAAATATTCTACAAATAATCAATAGCAGAATATGTGAAGCAGAAAAATGAAGCAGTGAGCTGGAAGATAAAATAGTGGACATAACATCTGAAGAGCAGAATAAAATAAAAAGGATAAAAATAACTGAGGATAGTCTCAGACCTCTGGGACAATATCAAATGCACCATCACTCAAATTATAGGGGTCCCAGAAGAAGAAGCAAAAAAGAAAGGATATGAGAAAATTCTTGAAGAGATTATAGTTCAAAATTTCCTCAATATGGAAAAGAAAATAGTCACTCAAGTCCAAGAGGCACAAAGAGTCCCATACAGGATAAACCCAAGGAGAAACACACCAAGACACATACTATCAAACTAACAAAGACTAAACACAAAGAAAAAATATTAAAAGCAACAAGGGAGAGGCAACAAGTAACATACAAGGGAAACCCCATACACTTAACAGCTGATCTTTCAGCAGAAACACTGCAGGCCAGAAAAGAATGGCAGAATATATTTAAAGTACTGAAAAGGGAAAACTCTACAACCAAGATTACTGTACCAGCAAGGATTTCATTCAAAATTGATGGAGTAATAAAAAGCTTTCAGAGAAGCAAAAGTTAAGATAACTCAGTACCACCAAACCAGCTTTACAACTAATGTTAAAGAGACTTATATAGTCAAGAAATACAATAAAAGAGAAGAAGATTGACAAAATCAGCCCCAAACAGTGAAGAAAGTGGCAATAGGAACATATACATCAGTAATTGTTTTAAATGTAAGTGGATTAAATGTTCCAGCCAAAGGACACAGACTGGCCGAAAGGATAAAAAAATAAGACCCAAAATGGCACCCCACTCCAGTACTCTTGCCTGGAGAATCCCATGGGCGGAGGAGCCTGGTAGGCTGCAGTCCATGGGGTCGCTGAGTCAGACACGACTCAGCGACTTCACTTTGACTTTTCACTTTCATGCATTGGAGAAGGAAATGGCAACCCACTCCAGTGTTCTTGCCTGGAGAATCCCAGGGATGGCAGAGCCCAGTGGGCTGCCATCTGTGGGGTCGCACAGAGTCGGACACGACTGAAGCGACTTAGCAGCAGCAGTAGCAGCAGCAGCATATGGTGTCTACAAGAAACATACTTCAGACCTAAAGACACATATGGGCTGAAAGTGAGAGGATGGAAAAATATATTCCATGTAAATGGGAAGCAAAAGAAAGCTGGAGTAGCAATCCTCATATCAGACAAAATGGACCTTTAACTAAAGAAGATTACAAGAGATAAGGAAGAACACTACATAATGATCAAGGAGTCAATCCAATTGGAAGACCTAACAATTGTAAATATCTCTGCACCCAATATAGGAGCACCTCAAAACATAAGACAAACACTAACAGACATAAAAGGAGAAATTGACAGTAGCACACTATTAGTAGGAAACTTTAACACCCCATTCAAAACAATAGACAGATCATCAAACAGAAAATTAATAAGAAAACACAAGTCTTAAATGATACATTACATGAGATGGATCTCATTGATGTCTTCAAGACATTCCATCCAAATGCAGAAGAATACACCTTCTTCTCAAGTGCACATGAAAAATTATCCAGGATAGATCACATCTTGGGTCAGAAATCAAACCTCACTAAACTTAAGAAAATTGATATCATATCAAGCATCTTCTCTGACCACAATGCTATGAGACTAGACAATCACACACACACACACACACACAAACCTGTAAGAAACAAAAACACATGTAGATTAAACAACATGTTTCTAAATAACCAAGAGGCTACTGAAGAAATCAAAAGGGAAATTTAAAAAATTCTGGAAACAAATGACAACGAAAACATGAGAACTCAAAACCTGTGGGATGCAGCAAAAGAAGTTCTAAGAGGAAATTTTATAGCAATACAATCCTACCTCAAGAAACAAGAAAAACATCGAATAGAAACCCTAATTTTACATCTAAAACAGTTGGGAAAAGAACGGAAAAAAAAAAATTAGTAGAAGGAAAGCAATCAAAAAGATCCAAGCAGAAATAAATAAAGAAGAAATGAAAAAAAAAAAAAAGAAAGATTAATAAAACTAAAAGTTGGTTCTATGAGATTAAAAATAAAAAAAATTTAAAAATTGACAAACATTTGCCAGACTCATAAACAAAAAAGAGAGAAGAATCAAATCAACAAGTTTAGAAATGAAAAAGGAGAGGTTACAACAGACCATGCAGGAATACAAAGGATTATAAGAGTCGACTATGAACAATTATATGGCGATAAACTGGATAGCATGAAAGAAATTGGAAGATTCTTAGATAAGCTCAATCTTTCAAGACTGAACCAGGAAGAAATAGAAGTTATGAACAATGCAATTACAACCACTGAAATTGAAGCTGTGATAAAAAATCTTAAAAAAAAAAAAAAAAAAGCACAGGACCAGATGGCTTCACAGGAGAATTGTGTCAAACATTTAGAGAAGTGATAACATCTATCCTCCTAAAACTCTTTCAAAATTTCCAAAGTCATTCTATGAGGCCACCATTACCCCGATACCAAAACCAGACAAAGACAGCACAAAAAAAGAGAAAATGACAGGCCAATGTCACTGATGAACACAGATGCAAAAGTCTTCAACAAAATTTTAGCAAACAGAATTCAACAACACACCAGAATGCTCATACACCATGAGCAAGTTGTGTTTATTCCAGGGATGCAAAGATTCTTCAATATATGCAAATCAATCAGTATGATATACCATATTAACAAATTGAAAGACAAAAATCATATGATAATCTCAATAGATGCAGAAAAAGACTTTGACAAATTTCAGCACCCATTTATGATTAAAACTCTTCAAAAAATGGGCGTAGAAGGTGCCTACTTCAACCTAGTAAGGGCCACATATGATAAGCCTACAGGAAACTTTATTCTCAATGGTGAAAAACTGAAAGCATTCCCCTTAAGATTAAGAACAAGACAAGGGTGTCCACATTTACCTCTAATATTCAACATACTTTTGGGTGTTCTAGCTAGAGCAATCAGAGAAGAAAAAGAAATAAAAGTAATCCAGATCAGAAAAGAAGTAAAGCTCTCACTGTTTGCAGATGAAACGATACTGTACATCAGTTCAGTTCAGTTCAGTCACTCGGTCGTGTCTGACTCTTTACATCACAGACCACAGCACGCCAGGCCTCTCTGTCCATTACCACTCCTGGAGTTTATCCAAACTCATGTCCATTGAGATGGTGATGCCATCCAACCATCTCATCCTCTGTCATCCCCTTCTCCTCCTGCCCTCAATCTTTCCCAGCACCAGGGTCTTTACAAATGAGTCAGCTCTTCATATCAGGTGGCCAAATTATTGGAGCTTCAACTTCAACACCAGTCCTTCCAATGAATATTCAGGACTGATCTCCTTTAAGATGGACTGGTTGGATCTCCTTGCAGTCCAAGGGACTCTCAAGGGTCTTCTCCAATACCACCATCTAAAAGCATCAATTCTTTGACACTCAGCTTTCTTTATAGTCCAACTCTCACATCCATACATGACTACTGGAAAAACCATAGTCTTCACTAGAGATTCTGTATACAGAAAACCCTAAAGATAGTATCAGAAAATCACTAGAGCTAATCAATGAATTTAGCAAAGTTGCAGGATACAAAATAAATACACAGAAATAACTTGTGTTTCTATATACTAAGAATGAAAAATCAAAGAGAAATTAAAGAATAAATCCCATGCACCATTGCAACAAAAATAATTAAATATCTAGAAATAAACAAACCTGCTGCTGCTGCTGCTGCTAAGTTGCTTCAGTTGTGTCTGACTCTGTGCGACCCCATAGATGGCAGCCCACCAGGCTCCCCTGCCCTGGGATTCTCCAGGCAAGAACACTGGAGTGGGTTGCCATTTCCTTCTCCAATGCATGAAAGTGAAAGTGAAGTCGCTCAGTCGTGTCTGACTCTTAGCGACCCCATAGACTGCAGCCTTCCAGGCTCCTCCGTCCATGGGATTTTCCAGGCAAGAGTACTGGAGTGGGGTGCCAGTGCCTTCTCCAAAACATACCTAAGGAGATGAAAAAACTGTACACAGGGTGTCCACATTTACCTCTAATATTCAACATACTGATGAAAGAAATAAAAAATGGCATAAACAGATGGAAAGATAGTCCATGTTCCTGGGTAGGAAGAACCAATATTGTGAAAATTACCATACTAGCAAATGCAATCTACAGATTCAATGTGATCCCTATCAAATTACCAGTGGCATTTTTCACAGAATTATGACAAAAACTTTCACACTTCATGTGGAAACAAAAAAGACCACAAATAGCCAAAGCAGTCTTGAGAAAGAAGAAAGAAGCTGGATCAATCAACCTTCCTGACTTCAGATTATTCTAGAAAACTATATTCATCAAGACAGTATGTTTCTGGCACATAAACAGATATATAAACCAATGGAACAATATAGAAAGCCCAGACATAAACCCATACATCTATGGGCACCATATTTTTGACAAAGGAGATAAGAATATACAATGGGGGAAAGATGGCCTCTTCAATAAATGGTTCTGGGAAAACTGGACACCTACATGTAAAATAATGAAATTGGAACACTTCCTAATACCGGTTCAGTTCAGGTCAGTGGCTCAGTCGTGTCCGACTCTTTGCGACCCCATGAATTGCAGCACGCCAGGCCTCCCTGTCCATCACCAACTCCTGGAGTTCACTCAGACTCACGTCCATTGAGTCAGTGATGCCATCCAGCCATTATGAGGTGGCCAAAGTACTGGAGTTTCAGCTTTAGCATCATTCCTTCCAAAGAAATCCCAGGGCTGATCTCCTTCAGAATGGACTGATTGGATCTCCCTGCAGTCCAAGGGACTCTCAAGAGTCTTCTCCAACACCACAGTTCAAAAGCATCAATTCTTCAGCACTCAGCCTTCTTCACAGTCCAACTCTCACATCCATACATGACTACTGGAAAAACCATAGCCTTGACTAGACAGACCTTAGTCGGCAAAATAATGTCTCTGCTTTTGAATATGCTATCTAGGTTGGTCAAAACTTTTCTTCCAAGGAGTAAGCATCTTTTAATTTCATGGCTGCAATCACCACACTTCCTAACACCACACAAAGATAAAGTCAAAGTGGAGTAAAGACTTAAATATAAAACCAGAAGCTATAAAACTTTTAGAGGAAAACATAGGCAGGACACTTGATGACATAAGTCAAAACAAGATCCTCTATGACCCACCTCCTAATGTAATGGAAATAAAAATAAGAGTAAAGAAATGGGAACTGATTAAACTTAAAAGCTTTTGCACAGCAAAAGAAACTATAAGCAAGGTGAAAAGACAACCCTCAGAATGGGAGAAAGTAATAGCAAATGAGACAACTGACAAAGGATTCATTTCCAAAATATACAAGCAGCTCACACAACTAATGCCAGAAAAACAAACAGCCTTATAAAAACGTGGGAAAAAAGACCTAAACAGACATTTCTCCAAAGAAGACATATAGATGGCTAACAAACACGTGAAAAGATGCTCAACATTGCTCATTATTAGAGAAATGCAAATCAAAACCACAAAGAGATATCACCTCACATTCGTCAGAATTGCCATCATCAAAAAGTCTCCAAACAATAAATGGTACAGCAGGAGTAGAGAAAAGGGAACACTCTTGCACTGTTTGTAAGAATGTAAATTGATACAGCCACTAAGGAAGACAGAATGGAGATTTCTTTAAAAAACTATATGACCCAGCAATCCCCCTCCTAGGCATATACCTTAAGGAAACCAAAATTGAAAAAGGCACATGTACCCCAATTTTCATTTCAGCACTATTTACAATAGCTAGATCATGGAAGCAACCTAGACATCCACTGACAGACAAATGGGTAAAAAACTATGGTACATATATACAATAGAATATTACTCAGCCATTAAGATGATTTCATTTGACTCAGTTATTATGAGGTGTATAAAGCTAGAGCTTATTATACAGCATGAAGTCAGAAAGAGAAAGAGAAATATTATATACTGATGCATATGTATTAAATCTAGGAAATGATATTGATGAATTTATTTGCAGGGCAGCCATGGAGAAACAAACATAGAGAACAGTCCTATGGACATGGGGGTGGTGGGGTGGGGAAGAGGATGAGATATATGGAGAGAGCAACATGGAAAATTACAATTCCATATGTAAAATAGCCTATGGGAATTTGCTGTAGGACTCAGGAAACTCAAACAGAGGCTCTGTGATAATCTAGAAGGATGGAGTGGGGAGGGAGATGGGCGGATGTTGGGAGAGAAGAGATACGTGTGAATTTATGGCTGATTCTTGTTGATGTTTGACAGAAAATGACAAAATTTTGTAAAGCAATTATCCTTCAACTAAAAAAATAAAGTTGCAAATAACTAATTGACATTAACATTGTTTGATTTTTTTTAATTCACCAGTCTGATTGAAATATTGATACTCTATATCTGTGTGGGTGTGATGTTTGTGTGTGTGTGTGTGCATGTATGGTTTAAATTAGGCATTCAATTAATCAGTCTGCTGAACTTGTCTGACAAAATATCTGCTGTAACAACTGAATAACATGTCTTTTTTGAAAGCATATCCAGATGGATACCAGTGGCATTTATTCATAAGCTGGTTGTCTTGTTATATCACTATTACATTGTCAAGCCCACAGTAGAGCTGTGGCTTTGCAAATCATTGAAGCTTTGAAGTTTTTGAAATGTTTTTATCTTATCAGATCATGGTTGTAATATGCCACCTAACTAAGTCATTGTCAATTTGGGGAGTGAAAAATGTCTTCTGGAAATGGTTGCACTATTCATTCATCAGAGGAATAAGATAATTAAGCCATCCATCAGCTTTGATGCTTGCTTCGATGTGTGCTATTTTTTGTATCCTACCCTTGGTGTGTTTGGTGCTCAGATAAAACCTCTGATGGATATGTGAGCAGTCATAACTACCTCAAGGCTTGAATGCCCAGAAAGACTAAACTGAGACCATTGTGTTTATCCTTCTGTTTTCAATCATTTTTATTTTCATGTACAACATGGGCCTTCAGTACAACCACTCAAGCTAAATTATTTCTTCCTGGTGTTCCCATAATCCTTTTCCTATCATATTCCTTAGCACAATATATTATAAATATTTTTCTGTCTCTCCTACTCTAACATAATATCTTCAATGTATTGGATTATATCTGACTTAATTTTGTTTCCATTACACAAGCCTACTGACTACCATGAAAAATGGATTCATACATAATGGATATATTATTTAAATAATTGTACTTCTGCTTTATTGAATTTGTTATATATGACAGAATAATAATACTCTTTAAAAAGAAAGTCTGAAAAACAATTTATTGAGTAAATTGTGTGATAAAACATATTAGAAAACATGTTATCATACTAGATTTAAAACCATGAACAAAGCTAGTGGAGGTGACAGAATTCCAGTTGAGCTGTTTCAAATCCTAAGAAATGATCCTGTTAAAGTGCTGCACTCAACATACCAACAAACATGGAAAATNTTTGTTATATATGACAGAATAATAATACTCTTTAAAAAGAAAGTCTGAAAAACAATTTATTGAGTAAATTGTGTGATAAAACATATTAGAAAACATGTTATCATACTAGATTTAAAACCATGAACAAAGCTAGTGGAGGTGACAGAATTCCAGTTGAGCTGTTTCAAATCCTAAAAGATGATCCTGTTAAAGTGCTGCACTCAACATACCAACAAACATGGAAAACTCAGCAGTAGCCACAGGACTGGAAAAATGACAGTTTTAAATTCAATCCCAAAGAAAGGCAATACCAAAAAATGTTCAAACTACCACACAATTGCACTCATCTCACATGCTAGCAAAGTAATGCTCACAATTCTCCAAGGCTTCAACAGTACATGAACCATGAATTTCCAGGTTTTCAAGCTGGATTTAGAAGAGTCAGAGGAACTAGAGATCAGATTGCCAAGATCCATTGGATCTTAGAAAAATCAAGAGATCCAGAAAAACATCTACTTCTGTTTTATTAACTACATAAAAGACTTTGACTGTGTGGATCACAATAAACTTTGGAAAATTCCTCAAGAGAAGGGAATTCCAGACCACCTTACCTGACTCCTGGGAAATCTGTGTGTAGGTCAAGAAGCAACAGTTAGAACTGGACATAGAATAACAGACAGATTCCAAATTGGGAAATGAGCACATCAAGGCTGTATATTATCACCCTGCTTATTTAACTTATATGCAGAGTGCATCATGTGAAATGCTGGGCTGGATGGAGCTCAAGCTAAAAATCAAGATTGCCATGAGAAATATCAATAACCTCAGATATGCAGATGACTCCACCCTTATGGCAGAAAACAAAGAAGAACTAAAGAGCTTCTTGATGGTAGTGAAAAAGGAGAGTGAAAAAGTTGGTTTAAAGCTCAACATTCAAAAAAGTAAGATCATGGTATCTGTTCCCATCACTCCACAGCAAATAGATGATGAAACAATGGAAGCAGTGACAGACTTTATTTTTGGGGGCTCCAAAATCACTGCAGATGGTGACTTTAGCCGTTAAATTAAAAGACTCTTGTCCTTGAAGAAAAGGTATGACCAAACTAAACAGCATATTAAAAAGCAAAGACATGACTTTCCTGGCAATGGTCCATATAATAAAGGCTATGGTTTTCCCAGTAGTCATGTATGTACCTGAGAGCTGGACTATAAAGAAATCTGAGCACTAAAGAATTGATGTTTTTGAACTGTGGTGTTGGAGAAGACTCTTGAGAATCCCTTGGACTGCAAGGAGATCAAACCAGTCAATCCTAAAGGAAATCAGTCCTGAATATTCATTGAAAGGACTGATGCTGAAGCTGAAACTCCAAAACTTTGGCCACCTGATGTGAAGAACTGACTCACTGGAAAAGCCCCTGATGTTGGGGAAGATTGAAGGCTGAAGGAGGAAGGGACGATAGAGAATGAGATGGTTGGATGGCGTCACTGACCTGATGGACATGAGTTTGAATTAACTCCAGGAGTTGGTGATGGAGACGTAAGCCTGGTGAGCTGCAGTTCATGGGGTCACAAAGAACTGGACATGACTGAGTGACTGAACTGAAACATGTTTAAGCCTGGAATATGTCATTTGTGAGCAAAATAAAATTTGAAAACAATTTCACTTTTCTGTTTGTTATCTCAACTAAAAAATCAAAGTTTTGCAATGTCCACAACCGAGGCTTTCTATGTAAAGAAATTTAGGAATCTTTTAAAATTATTTGTGTACTATAATATACAGCTCAGAAGGAGCTATTATTATGAGTTTTACCACTGTTAACATAGTCAAATTTCAGTTTTTCTCCTCCTGCATCTATTTAAAGCCCTTGTCATCACTGATCTCTCCCTCCTTGAAATAGTTTGGTCTTCTCTATATCCATATAGTTATTTTTTTTTTTTATCAATAACTCTTGCTTTTATCTCCACATGTCTCTGATTTTTTAAAGCTGAAGTCCAATCTTACATATTTTGCTCTATCTAAACTTAACTTTTGAGGGGACCTCATTCAAACGTATAATTTTAAATTTCATCTGAATGTTAAAGATTCCTAAAGATTTATTTAAAATTAAGCAATCTCCCCTGCGGGCTTTCCAGTTGGCTCATTGGTAACAAATATGTCTGCCAATTCAGTAAAGGCCAGACACTCAGGTTTGATCCATGGGTCGGGAAGATCATCTGGAGTAGGAAATGGTTACCCACTCCAGTACTCTTGCCTGGAAAATTCCATGGACCGAGGAGCCTGGAGGACTACAGTCCATGGCGTCATAAAGATTTGAACACAACTGAGCATGAACACACCACACGTTATCTCCCCTGAATTCAGATTTACATATCTTTCCATTAGGCATCTCCACCTGGATATTTACAAGATATCACAAACTGAGCATGTCAAAAACTGAACTGCTCTATCCATGACTCACTCCATATATTCCACCTAAAGTCTTCTCACTCTTAATGGAAGCTTCACGCTCTCAGGTATGGAACTCCCAAGTTTTGGAATCATCCTTTCTCTTACATTTCACATCGAATTTATCAGAAAATCATAATCACCTGCCATCTAAATATAAACTGTGTCTGACCACTTCCAGCATGTCCACTGACTGCCACATCCTCATCCAAGCCATCATGATCTTTTGCTTAGATTATTATATCAGATTTCTTACCAACTTTTCTACATCAATTCTTTCCCTACTATTTGTCTCCTCAAAGTCTGTTTTATCTTACAAATTGTAAAATTGAAAGTCTCTACAATGGTCAACTATCCCTATTTGATCTGTACACTCCCCCGTACCATTACCATTATTATATATCTGATCTCATCCCAACTCAGTCCTAATTCCTTCCTCTACTTCAATCACACTATTTTTTAAATGCACATCTGTCTCTCAGCTTCAAGATCTTTGCAACTTTTGTTCCTTTGCTTGGATGCCTTCCCCCAGTATATCCTCAAGATCCATTTCCTCACAGCATTCATGTCCTTATGCAAATGCCACCTTCTCAGTAAGGCCTTCTCTCACTATTATATTGAAAATTGTAGCTGCCAACATCCTATCAACCTTCCCTGTCTCGCAGTTGTCTAAAACATTTATGATGCCCTGAAGTTATTTACTTAAATATTTTGCTTCACTCCATACAAGCAAGTAGGTATATCTGATTTATTAGTGACTGGTTCTTAGTGGATAATACGGATATAGGCCTGGTGTAGAAAAGATACTCAGGAAATTTTTATGAAGTGGATGAATGATTAATAATAAAGTTATACTCTCCAAATAAGTATTAATCACTCATTTTTTTTTTTTGTATTTGTTTGTTTTTTCCAATGTCTTGCCTCACACCTATTTAGTAAAGACTACTATTCAGGATTACTCATGCCCACTTGTCCTCTTTTGATAAAATGTTGAGCTACTGCTGTGTTAGTTGCTCAGTCATGTCTGACTCTTTACAACCCCGTCCATGGACTGTAGCCTCTGTCCATGGAGTTCTCCAGGCAAAAATACTAGAATGGTTTGCCTTTCCCTTCTCCAGGAGATCTTCCTGATCCAGGGATTGAACCTGGTCTCCTATACTGCAAGCAAGTTTTTTATCATTTGAGCCACCAGGTAAATGTAGTTGAAAAAATATATACACTGTTGCAACTTGCAATATCATGACAAAGTGAAAAACATATTGATTAGGTAAAAACATTACTTATTTTCAAGGGAAAAACCAGTATTAATGGGTATAATCATCTAAATTTATTACAAATTGTTAGAAGATAACCATACTGAGAATATAAAACTAAATAGACAAATTTATATTAAAAAGTTGATATATGTCATTTTAATTTCATAAAGACTGCTGTGCCTAACAATTAGGTGAATACATAAATATCAAAGCATATGTAGATCACTATGTTTATATCACTTTCCTTTAGCCAAACCAAATTTATACACATCTCTTATTTAATATTTATTTATTTATTTGACTGCAACAAGTCTTAGTTGTGGCACCCAGCAACTCCACTCTTCATTGTGGTATGAGGGTTCTTTAGTTGTGTCATGTGGGATATAGTTTCTTGACCATAGATCAAACCTCAGCCCTTTGCACTGAGAGCACATCTTAGGAATTGATTATGACCACTAGGGATGTTCCCAGGTTTCTTTTTATCAGTAATTTTATAATATGCATAAATAGTAGCAATAATTATATTTTCCCTTGACAGCAGTCTTTTTAAAAAAAAAAAAAAAAAAAAAACTGGATTTTGAAATACCTTTAGATTATAGAAAAACCATGACCATAATACATAGAGTCCACATATGCCCAATTTCCCCTACTATTTACATCTTATATTAATATGGTAGACATCTAACAATTAATGAACCAATATTGAAACCATATACAGGAACTTATGTCCCTGTACTTTGAAGTGAAAGTCTTTTGTTTTAGGAAGCAGACCCCCACCAGATGAAAACTACTGACTGCAAGAACAGAGACCCTAAAGTTGAAAACAGAGAGTGAGAGATGTTGAAATTTCACCTTGACATCAACCAATCCAAGAATTGTCCCCTCCTTCACACTGCCTTTAAAACCCTTTCCCTGAAAGCAGTGGGGGAGTTCAGGCTTGAGCATGAGCTTCCCATTCTCCTTGCTTAATGCCCTGCAACAAATGTCTGTAGATTGGCTTTGCTGTTCAGGAGTGTATCCAAGTTCGGTTCAAACAATATTGATACCTTATTATTAACTATGGGCTTGCCTGGTGGCTCAGAGTGTAAAGAATTTGTCTGCAATGTGGGAGACCTAGGTTCAATCCCTGGGTTGAGAAGATCCCCTGGAGAACATAACAGTGACCCACTCAAAGTTTCCTGACCTTGAGAACTTCATGGACAGAGGAGCCTGGCAGGCAACAATCCATGGGGTCACAGAGTCAGACACGACTAAGCAACTTTCAAATATAGTTCATATTTTACCCATTTTTCGCCTAATGCCTTTTTTATTCCATGATTCCATTCAGGATATCATATAACATTTAGTAGTAATGTCCCCTTAGGCTCTTCTTGGCTGTGAGAGCTTCTCAAGACCTCCCTTCTTTTTGATGTGGAAAAACCATAGCCTTGACTAGACAGACCTTAGTCGGCAAAATAATGTCTCTGCTTTTGAATATGCTATCTAGGTTGGTCAAAACTTTTCTTCCAAGGAGTAAGCATCTTTTAATTTCATGGCTGCAATCACCACACTTCCTAACACCACACAAAGATAAAGTCAAAGTGGAGTAAAGACTTAAATATAAAACCAGAAGCTATAAAACTTTTAGAGGAAAACATAGGCAGGACACTCAATGACATAAGTCAAAACAAGATCCTCTATGACCCACCTCCTAGTGTAATGGAAATAAAAATAAGAGTAAAGAAGTGGGAACTGATTAAACTTAAAAGCTTTTGCACAGCAAAAGAAACTATAAGCAAGGTGAAAAGACAACCCTCAGAATGAGAGAAAGTAATAGCAAATGAGACAACTGACAAAGGATTCATTTCCAAAATATACAAGCAGCTCACACAACTAATGCCAGAAAAACAAACAGCCTGATAAAAACGTGGGAAAAAAGACCTAAACAGACATTTCTCCAAGGAAGACATATAGATGGCTAACAAACACGTGAAAAGATGCTCAAAATTGCTCATTATTAGAGAAATGCAAATCAAAACCACAAAGAGATATCACCTCACATTCGTCAGAATTGCCATCATCAAAAAGTCTCCAAACAATAAATGGTACAGCAGGAGTAGAGAAAAGGGAACACTCTTGCACTGATGTAAGAATGTAAATTGATACAGCCACTAAGGAAAACAGAATGGAGATTTCTTTAAAAAACCATATGACCCAGCAATCCCCCTCCTAGGCATATACCTTAAGGAAACCAAAATTGAAAAAGGCACATGTACTCCAATTTTCACTTCAGCACTATTTACAATAGCTAGATCATGGAAGCAACCTAGACATCCACTGACAGACGAATGGGTAAAAAACTATGGTACATATATACAATAGAATATCACTCAGCCATTAAGATGATTTCATTTGACTCAGTTATTATGAGGTGTATAAAGCTAGAGCCTATTATACAGCATGAAGTCAGAAAGAGAAAGAGAAATATTGTATACTGATGCATATGTATTAAATCTAGAAAATGATATTGATGAATTTATTTGCAGGGCAGCCATGGAGAAACAGACATAGAGAACAGTCCTATGGACACAGGGGTTGTGGGGTGGGGAAGAGGATGAGATATATGGAGAGAGTAACATGGAAAATTACAATTCCATATATAAAATAGTCAATGGGAATTTGCTGTAGGACTCAGGAAACTCAAACAGGGGCTCTGTGATAATCTAGAAGGATGGAGTGGGGAGGGAGATGAGGAGATGTTGGGAGGGAAGAGACATGTGTGATTTTATGTCTGATTCTTGTTGATGTTTGACAGAAAATGACAAAATTTTGTAAAGCAATTATCCTTCAATTAAAACAATAAAGTTGCAAATAACTAATTGACATTAACATTGTTTGATTTTTTTTTAATTCACCAGTCTGATTGAAATATTGATACTCTATATCTGTGTGGGTGTGATGTTTGTGTGTGTGTGTGTGCATGTACGGTTTAAATTAGGCATTCAATTATTCAGTCTGCTGAACTTGTCTGACAAAATATCTGCTGTAACAACTGAATAACATGTCTTTTTTGAAAGCATATCCAGATGGATACCAGTGGCATTTATTCATAAGCTGGTTGTCTTGTTATGTCACTATTACATTGTCAAGCCCACAGTAGAGCTGTGGCTTTGCAAATCATTGAAGCTTTGAAGCTTTTGAAATGTTTTTATCTTATCAGATCATGGTTGTAATATGCCACCTAACTAAGTCATTGTCAACTTGGGGAGTGAAAAATGTCTTCTGGAAATGGTTGCACTATTCATTCATCAGAGGAATAAGATAATTAAGCCATCCATCAGCTTTGATGCTTGCTTCGATGTGTGCTATTTTTTGTATCCTACCCTTGGTGTGTTTGGTGCTCAGATAAAACCTCTGATGGATATGTGAGCAGTCATAACTACCTCAAGGTTTGAACGCCCAGAAAGACTAAACTGAGACCATTGTGTTTATCCTTCTGTTTTCAATCATTTTTACTTTCACGTACAACATGGGCCTTCAGTACAACCACTCAAGCTAAATTATTTCTTCCTGGTGTTCCCATAATCCTTTTCCTATCATATTCCTTAGCACAATATATTATAAATATTTTTCTATCTCTCCTACTCTAACATAATATCTTCAATGTATTGGATTATACCTGACTTAATTTTGTTTCCATTACACAAGCCTACTGACTACCATGAAAAATTGATTCATACATAATGGATATGTTAATTAAATAATTGTACTTCTGCTTTATCAAATTTGTTATATATAACAGAATAATAATATTCTTTAAAAAGAAAGTCTGAAAAACAATTTATTGAGTAAATTGTGTGATAAAACATATTAGAAAACATGCTATCATACTAGATTTAAAACCATGAACAAAGCTAGTGGAGGTGACAGAATTCCAGTTGAGCTGTTTCAAATCCTAAAAGATGATCCTGTTAAAGTGCTGCACTCAACATACCAACAAACATGGAAAACTCAGCAGTAGCCACAGGACTGGAAAAATGACAGTTTTAAATTCAATCCCAAAGAAAGGCAATACCAAAAAATGTTCAAACTACCACACAATTGCACTCATCTCACATGCTAGCAAAGTAATGCTCACAGTTCTCCAAGGCTTCTACAGTACATGAACCATGAAGTTCCAGGTTTTCAAACTGGATTTAGAAGAGTCAGAGGAACTAGAGATCAGATTGCCAAGATCCGTTGGATCTTAGAAAAATCAAGAGATCCAGAAAAACATCTACTTCTGTTTTATTAACTACATGAAAGACTTTGACTGTGTGGATCACAATAAACTGTGGAAAATTCCTCAAGAGAAGGGAATTCCAGACCACCTTACCTGACTCCTGGGAAATCTGTGTGTAGGTCAAGAAGCAACAGTTAGAACTGGACATAGAATAACAGACAGATTCCAAATTGGGAAATGAGCACATCAAGGCTGTATATTATCACCCTGCTTATTTAACTTATATGCAGAGTGCATCATGTGAAATGCTGGGCTGGATGGAGCTCAAGCTAAAATCAAGATTGCCATGAGAAATATCAATAACCTCAGATATGCAGATGACTCCACCCTTATGGCAGAAAGCAAAGAAGAACTAAAGAGCTTCTTGATGGTAGTGAAAAAGGAGAGTGAAAAAGTTGGTTTAAAGCTCAACATTCAAAAAAATAAGATCATGGCATCTGTTCCCATCACTCCACAGCAAATAGATGAGGAAATAATGGAAGCAGTGACAGACTTTATTTTTTTGGGCTCCAAAATCACTGCAGATGGTGACTTTAGCCATGAAATTAAAAGACTCTTGTCCTTGAAGAAAAGGTATGACCAAACTAGACAGCATATTCAAAAGCAAAGACATGACTTTCCTGGCAATGGTCCATATAATAAAGGCTATGGTTTTCCCAGTAGTCATGTATGTACCTGAGAGCTGGACTATAAAGAAATCTGAGCACTAAAGAATTGATGTTTTTGAACTGTGGTTTTGGAGAAGACTCTTGAGAATCCCTTGGACTGCAAGGAGATCAAACCAGTCAATGTAAAGGAAATCAGTCCTGAATATTCATTGGAAGGACTGATGCTGAAGCTGAAACTCCAAAACTTTGGCCACTTGATGTGAAGAACTGACTCACTGGAAAAGCCCCTGATGTTGGGAAAGATTGAAGGCTGAAGGAGGAAGGGACGATAGAGAATGAGATGGTTGGATGGTGTCACTGACTTGATGGACATGAGTTTGAATTAACTCCAGGAGTTGGAGATGGAGAGGGAAGCCTGGTGAGCTGCAGTTCATGGGGTCACAAAGAACTGGACATGACTGAGTGACTGAACTGAAACATGTTTAAGCCTGGAATATGTCATTTGTGAGCAAAATAAATTTTGAAAACAATTTCACTTTTCTGTTTGTTATCTCAACTAAAAAATCAAAGTTTCACAATGTCTACAACCGAGGCTTTCTATGTAAAGAAATTTAGGAATCTTTTAAAATTATTTGTGTACTATAATATACAGCTCAGAAGGAGCTATTATTATGAGTTTTACCACTGTTAACATAGTCAAATTTCAATTTTTCTCCTCCTGCATCTATTTAAAGCCCTTGTCATCATTGATCTCTCCCTCCTTGAAATAGTTTGGTCTTCTCTATATCCATATAGTTATTATTATTTTTTTTTATCAATAACTCTTGCTTTTATCTCCATGTGTCTCTGATTTTTTAAAGCTGAAGTCCAATCTTACATATTTTGCTCTATCTAAACTTAACTTTTGAGGGGACCTCATTCAAACGTATAATTTTAAATTTCATCTGAATGCTAAAGATTCCTAAAGATTTATTTAAAATCAAGCAATCTCCCCTGAGGGCTTTCCAATTGGCTCATTGGTAACAAATATGTCTGCCAATTCAGGAGAGGCCAGACACTCAGGTTTGATCCATGGGTCGGGAAGATCATCTGGAGTAGGAAATGGCTACCCACTCCAGTACTCTTGTCTGGAAAATTCCATGGACCGAGGAGCCTGGTGGACTACAGTCCATGGTGTCATAAAGATTTGAACACAACTGAGCATGAACGCACCACACGTTATCTCCCCTGAATTCAGATTTACATATCTTTCCATTAGGCATCTCCACTTGGATATTTGGGTCTTCCCTGGTGGCTCAGAGGTCAAAGCATCTGCCTCCAATGCAGGAGACCGGGGTTCGATCCCTGGGTCGGGAAGAT
This sequence comes from Cephalophus harveyi, assembly GCA_006410635.1. NCBI lineage: Eukaryota > Metazoa > Chordata > Mammalia > Artiodactyla > Bovidae > Cephalophus > Cephalophus harveyi. Next base: position 422,804 of record SJYT01073219.1, on the reverse strand, counting down.
CCCCTGGAGAAGGAAATGGCAATCCACTCCAGTAGTCTTGCCTGGAGAATCCCGTGGATGGAGAAGCCTAGTAGGTTACAGTCCATGGGGTCGCAAAGAGTCGGACACGACTGAGCGACTTTACTTTACTTTACTTTACTTGGATATTTACAAGATATCACAAACTGAGCATGTCAAAAACTGAACTCCTGCTCTATCCATGACTCATTCCATATATTCCACCTAAAGTCTTCTCACTCTTAATGGAAGCTTCACGCTCTCAGGTATGGAAGTCCCAAGTTTTGGAATCATCCTTTCTCTTACATTTCACATTGAATTTATCAGAAAATCATAGTCACCTGCCATCTAAATATAAACTGTGTCTGACCACTTCCAGCACGTCCACTGACTGCCACATCCTCATCCAAGCCATCATGATCTTTTGCTTAGATTATTATATCAGATTTCTTACCAACCTTTCTACATCAATTCTTTCCCTACTATTTGTCTCCTCAAAGTCTGTTTTATCTTACAAATTGTAAAATTGAAAGTCTATACAATGGTCAACTATCCCTATTTGATCTGTACACTCCCCTGTACCATTACCATTATTATATATCTGATCTCATCCCAACTCAGTCCTAATTCCTTCTTCTACTTCAGTCACACTATTTTTTAAATGCACATCTGTCTCTCAGCTTCAAGATCTTTGCTTCTTTTGTTCCTTTGCTTGGATGCCTTCTCCCAGTATATCCTCAAGATCCATTTCCTCACAGCATTCATGTCCTTATGCAAATGCTACCTTCTCAGTAAGGCCTTCTCTCATTATTCTATTGAAAATTGTAGCTGCCAACATCCTATCAACCTTCCCTGTCTTGCAGTTGTCTAAATCATTTATGATGCCCTGAAGTTATTTACTTAAATATTTTGCTTCACTCCATACAAGCAAGTAGGTATATCTGATTTATTAGTGACTGGTTCCTGGGGATAATACGGATATAGGCCTGGTATAGAAAAGATACTCAGGAAGTGTTTATGAAGTGGATGAATGATTAATAATAAAGTTATACTCTCCAAATAAGTATTAATCACTCATTTTTTTTTGTATTTGTTTGTTTTTTCCAATGTCTTGCCTCACACCTATTTAGTAAAGACTACTATTCAGGATTACTCATGCCCACTTGTCCTCTTTTGATAAACTGTTGAGCTACTGCTGTGTTAGTTGCTCAGTCATGTCTGACTCTTTACAACCCCATCCATGGACTGTAGCCTCTGTCCATGGAGTTCTCCAGGCAAAAATACTAGAATGGTTTGCCATTCCCTTCTCCAAGAGAACTTTCAGGATCTCCTTCCCTGATCCAGGGATTGAACCTGGTCTCCTATACTGCAAGAAGATTCTTTATCATTTGAGCCACCAGGTAAATGTAGTTGAAAAAATATATACACTGTAGCAGCTTGCAATATCATGACAGTGTGAAAAACATATTGATTAGGTAAAAACATTACTTATTTTCAAGGGAAAAGCCAGTATTAATGGGTATAATCATCTAAATTTATTACGAATTGTTAGAAGATAATCATACTGAGAATATAAAACTAAATAGACAAATTTATATTAAAAAGTTAATATATGTCATTTTAATTTCATAAAGACTGCTGTGCCTAACAATTCAGTTCAGTTCAGTTCAGTCGCTCAGTCGTGTCCAACTCTTTGCGACCCCATGAATCGCAGCACGCCAGGCCTCTATTGGAATGAAAACTGACCTTTTCCAGTCCTGTGGCCACTGCTGAGTTTTCCAAATTTGCTAGCATACTGAGTACAGCACTTTCACAGCATCATCTTTCAGGACTTGAAATAGCTTAACTAGAATTCTGTCACCTCCACTAGCTTTACTCGTAGTGATGTTTTCTAAGGCCTACTTGACTTCACATTCCAGGATGTCTGGCTCTAGGTGAGTTTTCACACCATCATGATTATCTGGGTTGTGAAGAACTTTTTTGTACAGTTGNCTAGAATTCTGTCACCTCCACTAGCTTTACTCGTAGTGATGTTTTCTAAGGCCTACTTGACTTCACATTCCAGGATGTCTGGCTCTAGGTGAGTTTTCACACCATCATGATTATCTGGGTTGTGAAGAACTTTTTTGTACAGTTGTTTGTGTATTCTTGCCACCTCTTCTTAATATCTTCTGCTTCTGTTAGGTCCATAGCATTTCTGTCCTTTATCAAGCCCATCTTTGCATGAAATATTCCCTTGGTATCTCTAATTTTCTTCAAGAGATCTCTAGTCTTTCCCATTAGTTGTTTTCCTCTATTTGTTTGCAGTGATCGCTGAGGAAGGCTTTATCTCTTCTTGCTATTCTTTGGAACTCTGCATTCAGATGCTTATATCTTTCCTTTTCTCCTTTGTTTCCACTTCTCTTCTTTTCACAGCTATGTTTAAGGGCTCCTCAGACAGCCATTTCACTTTTTTGCATTTCTTTTCCATTGGGATGGTCTTGATCCCTGTCTCCTGAACAATGTCATGAACCTCTGTCCATAGTTCATCAGGCACTCTATCAGATTTAGTCTCTTAAATCTATTTCTCACTTTCACTGTATAATCATAAGGGATTTGTCTTAGGTCATACCTAAATAGCTTTGGCTACTGGAAAATCTTTTAATTGATTCCTATGTCCTTTTGACATATCTTTATCATTGTTAGGGTTTTGTTTGTTTTATTTTCTTTTACTGTATTGTAGCTTTTTGGGTTTTTGAGCATTTTATGACTTTCTGGAACTTCAAAGTGTTACAGGATCACCTTGTGTATTCCCCCAAACTAGTTCTAGAAACAACTATTTCTCCAAGCAGCTTTGGTCCCTTCTGCTGAAGAATATTTTTAGAAACTTAGATTCAAGCACTAGTTGTTCATATTGCTACTGGGTGTCATTGGTTCTAGGTTATCTCAATTTTTGATATAAGTATTTATATGTGTATAAACTAACCTATGACTTCCCAGGTGGTGCTGGTGGTAAAGAGTCCACCTGTTAATGTAGGAGATGCTATAGATGCTAGTGGGTTCAAGTCCTGGGTCGGGAAGTTCCCCTGAAGGAGGAAATGACACCTTACTCCATTAGTTTTGCCTGGAAAATTCCATAGGCAGAGAAGCCTGGTGAGCTAGAGTCCATGAGGCCACCAAGAGTCAGATACAACTAAGTGACTAAGCACACACACACATATTAACCTATACATATAGACACATGCCTATAAATATTTCTATATGTAAATATATGAATCTATATTATACCAAATATGAGCCCATACTGATATTTCTAGCTTTAGTCTAGTGCCATATAAATTACTCTAGCCTCTTTCCCTTGATAATCTTAATCAATCACTCAGTTCAAGAGTGAGACACTAATGTGCCTATTGAAGCACTTTTTGGTCTTCTCCAGGTTTAAGCCATTAGAGATCAGTTCAGTTCAGTCGCTCAGTCGTGTCCAACTCTTTGTGACCCCAAAGTCACAGCATGCCAGGCTTCCCTGTCCATTACCAACTCCCGGAGTTTACTCAAACTCATGTCCATCAAGTCAGCGATGCCATCCAGCCGTCTCACTCTGTCCTCCCCTTCTCGTGCCCCAATCCCTCCCAGCATCAGAGTCTATACCAATGAGTGAACTCTTCACATAAGGTGGCCAAAGTATTGGAGTTTCAGCTTTAGCATTAGTCCTTCCAAAGAACACCAGGACTGATCACATTTAGGATGGACTGGTTGGATCTCCTTGCAGCCCAAGGGACTCTCAAGAGTCTTCTCCAACACCAGAGTTCAAAAGCATCAATTCTTCAGCACTCAGCTTTCTTCACAGTCCAACTCTCACATCCATACATGACCACTGGAAAAACCATAGACTTGACTAGATGGACCTTTGTTGGCAAAGTAATGTCTCTGCTTTAAATATAGTATCTAGGTTGTTCATAACTTTCCTTCCAAGGAGTAAGCGTCTTTTAATTTCATGGCTATAATTACCATCTACAGTGATTTTGGAGTATAAAATAAAAAGATCTGACACTGTTTCCACTGTTTCTCTGTTTCCCATGAAGTGCTGGGATAAAATGCCATGATCTTAGTTTTCTGAATGTTGAGCTTTAAGCCAACTTTTTCACTCTCCTCTTTCACTTTCATCAAGAGGATTTTTAGTTCACCTTCACTTTCTGCCATAAGGTTGGTGTCATCTGCATATCAGAGGTTACTGATATTTCTTCCAACAGTATTGATTCCAGCTTATGCTTCTTCCAGCCCATCGTTTCTCATGATGTACTCTGCATATAAGTAAGCAGGGTGACAACATACAGCCTTGACGTACTCCTTTTCCTATTTGGAACCAGTCTGTTTTTCCATGTCCACTTCTAACTGTTGCTTCCTGGCCCGCATAGAGGTTTGCCAAAAGGCAGGTCAGATGGTCTGGTATTCCCTTCTCTTGAATAATTTTCCAATTTATTGTGATCCACACAGTCAAAGGCTTTGGCATAATAAAGCAGAAACAGATGTTTTTCTGGAACTCTCTTGCTTTTTCCATGATCCAGAGGATGTTGGCAATTTGATCTCTGATTCCTCTGCCTTTTTTAAAGTGAGCTTGAACATCTGGAGGTTCATGGTTCACATATGGCTGAAGCCTGGCTTGGAGAACTTTGAGCATTACTTTACTAGTGTGTGAGATGAGTGCAATTGTGGGGTAGTTTGAGCATTCTTTGGCATTGCCTTTCTTTGGGATGGGAATGAAAACTGACCTTTTCCAGTCCTGTGGCCACTGCTGAGTTTTCCAAATTTGCTGGCATATTGAGTACAGCACTTTCACAGCATCATCTTTCACGATTTGAAATAGCTCAACTAGAATTTTGTCACCTCCACTAGCTTTACTCATAGTGATGTTTTCTAAGGGCTACTTGACTTCACATTCCAGGATATCTGGCTCTAGGTGAGTGATCACACCATCATGATTATCTGGGTTGTTAAGGTCTTTTTTGTATAGTTGTTCTGTATATTCTTGCCACCTCTTCTTAATATCTTCTGGTTCCGTTAGGTCCAGACCATTTCTGTCCTTTATCTAGCCCATCTTTGCATGAAATATTCCCTTGGCATCTCTAATTTTCTTAAGGAGATCTCTAGTTTTTCCCATTCTGTTGTTTTCCTCTATTTCTTTGCATTGATCTGGTAGTTTGAGCATTCTTTGGCATTGCCTTTCTTAGGGATGGGAATGAAAACTGACCTTTTCCAGTCCTGTGGCCACTGCTGAGTTTTCCAAATTTGCTGGCATATTGAGTGCAGCACTTTCACAGCGTCATCTTTCAGGATTTGAAATAGCTCAACTGGAATTCCATCACCTCCACCAGCTTTGTTCGTAGTGATACTTCCTATGGCCCAGTTGACTTCACATCCCAGGATGTCTGGCTCTAGGTGAGTGACCACACCATCATGATTATCTGGGTCATGAAGATCTTTTTTGTATAGTTCTGTGTGTTTTTGCCACCTCTTCTTAATATCTTCTGCTTCTGTTAGGTCCATACCATTTCTGTCCTTTATTGAGCCCATCTTTGTATGAAATATTCCCTTGGTATCTCCAGTTTTCTTGAAGAGATTTCTAGCCTTTCGAGACAGGGACCAAGACCATCTCCAAGAGAAAGAAATGCAAAAAGGCAAAGCCTCCTCAGATAGCCATTTTGCCTTTTTGCATTTCTTTCTCTTGAGAATGGTCTTCATCCCTGTCTCCTGTACAATGTCATGAACCTTTGTCCATAACCAACTGTACTGCAATATTGTTAAAAAAGAAGATATATATTTATCCTGCTTTAAAAATTATAAAATGAAATAGAAAGTTTTAAAAGGACAAAAATGTTTGTGAGATGTGTTTTTAATGAAAATGAAAATTGCCAAAATAGCTCTTTTCTGAAGTATCAATAATCATTGCGAGCTGACAGCAGGGGGAGGGTAAACTTGCAGGAATGTCTGGATTCTTCTTGGCTCAGGACTCCTTTCTCTAAGGCAGAAATGCCAGGACTATTTTCATAAAGAATCTGAACACTGTGGATTTGTTTTCCCAGAAAGCCTCTTCCCCATTCCAGCAGCTGAGGAGTTCAACTTTCACCTGACTTAACAGCAAATTACTCTGCTTGTGCACACTGGAATTTTATGACTGGGGCCACCGAGAACTAGATACATCTTCATGAGTTGCATTCTCCACTGCCTTCATATCACCAGAGCTGAGTTCAGCCAGCACTGGGAGTGGGACGTTACAGGGGAATCTGTGGGCAGCCCAGGCTCTGCTCAGCCTCACCCACCTAACTATNACTGGGGCCACCGAGAACTAGATACATCTTCATGAGTTGCATTCTCCACTGCCTTCATATCACCAGAGCTGAGTTCAGCCAGCACTGGGAGTGGGACGTTACAGGGGAATCTGTGGGCAGCCCAGGCTCTGCTCAGCCTCACCCACCTAACTATGTCCCACAATGTCAAACACACCTGTAAATTCATATCCTGAAATCTGTTTGAAATCCAGAACAGTACAGCTTAGAAAAGTTTAAGCATTATTATTCTATTTTTAAAAACTGAAATTCCTTGGCTGTTGTGAAGGCAGGATTCGAGGGAGGGTGTTAGTGTGAACTGGCATGCTGAATTACTGGAAGTGAAGTTTGGGAGTTGAAATTTGGTGCTTGGGCCATCTATCGCTGGGAGCCAGTTTCCTGGATCTTCTTAGAAAAGTTTAAGCATTATTATTCTATTTTTAAAAACTGAAATTCCTTGGCTGTTGTGAAGGTAGGATTCGAGGGAGGGTGTTAGTGTGAACTGGCATGCTGAATTACTGGAAGTGAAGTTTGGGAGTTGAAATTTGGTGCTTGGGCCATCTATCGCTGGGAGCCAGTTTCCTGGATCTCATTTTTGTAATGCCCAATCCACATACCCACCTTTTTAGAGCCTATTATGGACTGAACGCTTACAGCCCTTTCAAGTGCATACTGTTGTTGCTTAGTCATTCCGGCAGTTTGCGACCTCATGTAGCCTGCCAGGCTCCTCTGTCCATGGAATTCTCCAGGCAAAAATAATAGAGCAGGTGGCCACTTCCTTCTCCAGAAGATCTTCCCCACCCAGGGATCGAACCCACATCTACTGCTTGGCAGGCGAATTCTTTACCCCTGAGCCCTGGGGGAAGCCCTCCAAGTGCATACACAGGAGCTTTAATCATAATGTGATTATATTTGGAGATAGGGATTTTAGGAAGTAATGGAAGTTAAACAGAGTCATAAATTGGTGTCCTAATCTGATAGGATTCTAGCCTTATAGAAAGAGAACATGAGGATACTTTGAGGACACAGCGGGGAGGGGGTTGCCTCTCATACACAGGGAGAGAGTCCTCAACAGCACTCTACCAAGCTGACATTCTAATCTTAGACTTCCAGCCTCCAGAACTGTGGGAAAACAAATTCCTGTGGTTTAAACTATGAAGCCTGTGGTATTTTGTTATGGTAACCTGGTCTGATTAGTAAGTGATCAATAGTCAACAATTATTATTGTCATTTATTATCTGAAAATGTCACAAAAACTTTATTTCCTCCTCCAAAAAGAACCAGAAACCATAAATTAATTTTTTTCTTTAATTTTAATAGAATCCTGTTTGTCTAACAATAAAATTAAATTTCTTAATTTTAAGAGAATTCTGTTTTGGCAAATGGCAAAGGCCTAGAAAAAGAAAAAAATATCTGGGACTTCCCTGGCTGTCCAGTGGTTAACACTCCATGCTTCCAATGTAGAGTGGGCTGGTTTAGGGAACAAGATCCCATATGCCACGCAGTGAAGCCAAAAGATTAACAACAACAGAAAAGCTTGATGTGTGTTAAAGACACTAAGTTTACTGGTTTTCTGACTTATTCAATCAATAAGCATTTAATGAGCCTTGCTAGACACTTCGGGAGTTGGAAAGGATTATGGTTACCTCATAGCCTCTGACTTTTACCCATGAAGCTTCTGAAGTTACACAGAGCAATGGAAATTTAAATGCCGATAGGAAAGGTACTGACAGGGATGGATGAAGAAACCCAGAGGAGGGGAAGTCAAGAGGACTCGAGTTCTGGGGACTGCCTCTTGAGGGAGGGGGATAAGCAGAATCTGCAGGCTTTAAAAGTGAGCAGGTAGAGTAGCCTGGGAGACAGAGGGAGCCACAGTGTGGAGGTGGGGAGCACCAGCCTACTTGGGCCTGGGGTGAGATGCTTAGCACAGGCACGGTGTCCTTGAGATGTTTCCTGAACAAGTCTCTGGTTCTTGGTTTAACAAGTACTGGAGAAGATGAGGACATGAAAGAGAAGAGAAGGGCTATTGATCAGCAGCTGTGGAGGCACATTCTGCCCCTCTGCATGTGGGATAAATAATTGACATTCGGATGAACCTGGGAGAAATGGGAAGCAGGTGGCCAGGTAAGCATGAAGGAAAATGGTTTTCCCCATCTATTTGCCATGAAGTGATGGGACCAGATCCCATGATCTTAGTTTTCTGAATGTTGAGTTTTAAGCCAAAATTTTCACTCTCCTCTTTCACTTTCATCAAGAGACTCTTTGCTTTCTGCCATAAGTGTGGTGTCATCTGCATATCTGAGGTTATTGATATTTTTCCTGGCAATCTTGATTCCAGCTTGCGCTTCATCCAGTCCAGCATTTCTCATAATGTACTCTGCATATAAGTTAAATAAGCAGGGTGACAATATGCAGCCTTAACACATTATTCTGCCCATATTTAAGTTATTAGCAGCAAAAGCCATTGTGGCTTTCTAAGACACAAAGCCATTTCACAGGAAAAATTGTGACTTCATTGTTAAACAAATACTGAAAATTTTTTCTGTTGTCAGTATTTTCAAAAAGTTCCCTTTTATACATGGAGTTGGAGTTGTTTTTTTTAACTTGCAGACATTGCGTATGTCAAGAATGCTATTCTCCAATCAATTTTTGAAAATGATCAAGGTTAACTTTTCTCCTTTGTTTTTGAAAAGGAGAACATAAAACTATCTTTATTTGAAGATGACATAATGGTCCATATAGACAATGCTTAGGAAGTCTATAAATCTTCTAGAATGAAGTGAGTTTATCAAAGCCACAGGATAACAGGTCAGTATACACCTTATCTCCCTCCTGAGAAATCTGCATGCAGGTCAAGAAGCAACAGTTAGAACCAGACATGGAACAATGAACTGGTTCCAAATTGGGAAAGGAGTATATCAAGGCTGTATATTGTCACCCTTCTTATTTAACTTATGTGCAGATTACATCATGTGAAATGCTGGACTGGATGAAGCACAAGCTGGAATCAAGATTGCCAGGAAAAATATCAATAAACTCAGATATGCAGATGACACCACCCTGATGGCAGAAAGTGAAGAGGAACAGAAGAGCCTCTTGATGAACGTGAAACAGGAGAGTGAAAAAGCTGGCTTAAAACTCAGCACTCAAAAAATGAAGATTATGGCATCTGGTCCCATTACTTCATGGCAAATAGATGGGGAAACAGTGGAAACAGTGAGAGACTTTATGTTTGGGGGCTTCAAAATCACTACAGATGGTGACTGCAGGCATGAAATTAAAAGACATTTGCTCCTTGGAAGAAAAGCTATGACCAACCTAAAGAGTATATTAAGAAGCAGAGACATTACTTTGCCGACAAAGTTCTGTTTAGTCAAAACTATAGTTTTTCCAGTAGTCATGTATGGATGTGAAAGTTGGACTGTGAAGAAAGCTGAGCACCAAAGAATTGATGCTTTTGAACTGTGGTGTTGGAGAAGACTCTTGAGAGTTCCTTGGACTGCAAGGAGATGAAACCAGTCAATCCTAAAGGAAATCAATGCTGAATAGTCATTGGAAGGACTGATGCTGAAATTGAAGCTCCAATACTTGGCCACCTGATGCAAAGTACTGACTCATTGGAAAAGATCCTGATGCTGGGAAAGATTGAAGGCAGGAGGAGAAGTGGATGACAAAGAATAAGATGGTTGGATGGCACCACTGACTCAATAGACCTGAATTTGAGCAAAATCTGGGAGTTGGTGATGGACAGGGAAGTCTCGTGTGCTGTAGTCCAAGGGATCATAAAGAGTTGCTCAGTTGGACTGAACAACTTAACTGAGCTGAAATGCAATCAGTTGTATTTCTTTTTATTAGAAATAAATAGTGGAAAATTGAAATTTTAAAATACCAATTATGACAGCATCAAAAATATTAAGTACTTAGAGTTGCATTTAACAAAATTTGCCCAAGACCTGCACTATACTGGTCAGTCAGTCAGTCAGTTCAGTCGCTCAGTCATGTCCGACTCTTTGCAACTGGTAGGTGAGGAGATTCACGGTTGTTAAGCTATCACTTCTCCCAAAATTGGTCTACAGGTTCAACATACTTCTGATAGAAATCTTCAGCAGGAATTCTTGTAGAAACTGATAAACTATTTCTAAAATTTACATTGAAAGCAAAAAACATAGGATATCCCAAATAATTCTGAAAAAGAGATAATGACTTAAATTACATGGTTTTATTTTTAAATAGAAAAATTCTGAATAACTAGCATTAACAGACAGAGAAGGCAATGGCACCCCACTCCAGTACTCTTGCCTGGGAACTCCCATGGACGGAGGAGCCTGGTAGGCTGCAGTCCATGGGGTCGCACAGAGTCGGACACGACTGAGCGACTTCACTTTCACTTTTCACTTTCATCCATTGGAGAAGAAAATGGCAACCCATTTCCAGTGTTCTTGCCTGGAGAATCCCAGGGACGGCGGAGCTTGGTGGGCTGCCGTCCATGGGGTCGCACAGAGTCGGACATGACTGAAGCGACTTAGCAGCAGCAGCAGCAGCATTAACAGAATGAGTCATAACAGTAGTCCTAATAAATATTTCCATTTACCTAATAATGGATGGAGAAACAGTGGAAACAGTGTCAGACTTTATTTTGGGGGCCCCCAAAATCACTGCAGATGGTGATTGCAGCCATGAAATTAAAAGACACTTACTTCTTGGAAGAAAAGTTATGACCAACCTAGATACCATATTCAAAAGCAGAGACATTACTTTGCCAACTAAGGTCCGTTTAGTCAAGGCTATGGTTTTTCCTGTGGTCATGTATGGATGTGAGAGTTGGACTGTGAAGAAGGCTGAGTGCCGAAGAATTGATGCTTTTCAACTGTGGTGTTGGAGAAGACTCTTGAGAGTCCCTTGGACTGCAAGGAGATCCAACCAGTCCATTCTGAAGGAGAGCAATCCTGGGATTTCTTTGGAGGGAATGATGCTAAAGCTGAAACTCCAGTACTTTGGCCACCTCATGCGAAGAGTTGACTCACTGAAAAAGACTCTGATGCTGGGAGGGATTGGGGGCAGGAGGAGAAGGGGACGACTGAGGATGAGATGGCTGGATGGCATCACTGACTTGATGGACGTGAGTCTGAGTGAACTCAGGGAGTTGGTGATGGACAGGGAGGCCTGGCGTGCTGCGATTCATGGGGTCACAAAGAGTCGGACACGACTGAGCGACTGAACTGAACTGAACTGAATAAACATTTATTACTGCTGATTTTTAATGTTAACTTTTCTTATATGTATTATTGTCTCTTGTATTAAAAACATTGTTATCCTGTTGCCATGTTAGGTTCAGTACTGTTAACAGTTAGAGAGACATTCAGACCATGGTCAGAAATACTGAATCATTTTAGAAATTACATATACCTATTATAATTACATACAGTCAAAAGGTTAAGATAGGGCAGCAATTAAATGCATGGATTTATAATTTGGCATTAGAAGAAAGTGGGGAATTGAGAATCAAATTCATTCATTAAGAAAGAATAATTTAGGGTTTCCCTGGTGGCTCAGACAGTAAAGAATCCTCCAACAATGCAGGAAACCTGGGTTCGATCCCTAGGTCTGGAAGATCCCCTGGAGAAGGTAATGGCTACCCACTCCAGTATTCTTGCCTGGAGAATCCCATGGACAGAGAAGCCTGTCGGGCTATAGTCCATGGGGTCACAAAGAGTCGGACACAACTGAACAATTAACACTTTCACTTTCAAACATGGAACAATATCCCCATATTCTTCCTGCTGGAAGAAAAGTAAGACTGTTTAGTTTTCCAAACTATGATTTAAAAATAGTTGCCAGTTTTGCCTAAGGAGAGAAAGAAGAGTTCCCGCACATGGTCATTCTATTTTTCATTACAGGTCAGTTTTGTTCTTTTTGCATATGTGTCGTTTTGTTGATGATCCTTCCTCTTTGTCAGTTTCTGTGGCTTTCTCCACCCCCAATCATATATTTTATTCCTCTTCCCCAGGTGTATGTAACAGTGCCCCTTCTTGAAGCCACCCAATCCCACTGATTCATCAAGAGCCCAATGGGCTCCACAGTGTCCCTTCTCTTCAAAGTGTGAGTCAACCTCTCAAACTCCGGATTACTGTCTAATTTGATCTGGTCGGTCCTGAAGATATTAGGTAATATTAGACCCATCTCCGGCCCCGTGGAATTACATTTAATATCTTTCTCCTGTTTTCTGCCATGCCAAAAATCAATGTATAATAAAGATGAATAAATCATTTTTCCAACTGTAATAAGATCATTGTATTTTAATTATTGTGCCAGAAGAATATTTCCTCAGAGCAGATGTTGAACCCAGGTCATCTGGGAGAACACCAGGCAAACTCACCAATATAGGATGACGGAAAAACAGCCTGTGAGAAAAGATCCTCTTACAGGATTTTAAGCAGAGATCTTGTAATTAAAAGGTAATGATACTATTGCTCATGTATTTATTTATTCATTAGTATTTAATGATGCTTTATAATTTTCAGACTTAATGAAGCAGAGTTATTGGAATTATTTCTGATCTAAGTTCTTTTTGTGTCACAAATGTCCTCAGTCATTGTTAAGATTTGATTCTTATATGTATGCAATTTTACATGGGCTCATTTCCAACTCTGAATTGCTCAGTCAGGGAGCTGGGTAAGGAACCGTGATTGTGGAACAAAAGGAAAATTTTCTGCCTAATGGTAGATATAGGATAAATCTTTATAAATATTGAAGGCATCAATATGTAAGACACACACAAAGTTATTTTTATTTTTGTACTCAGATTAATAAAACAAACTGTTTTTGTTAGAAAGCAGTACTCAAATAATGCACATTAACCAAATTCAAAGTCTAAAGCCAAGAAAAATTAATATTTTAAGTAGATCTATGCTTAAATATCTAGATTTTTGTTGTACAGAATGTAGCGAGTAACTTCACTCTGATGCTGCCCTGGTAATTTTATAGTTGTCTCAAATACAGTCGATAAACATTTTTGTGATGTTCAAAACATAATCTTAACAAGTGTTTATTATGCTTGAAACAAGTCCAAATGAAAGTCGGAAAGCAATCCCATTCCTCCTTAACTATTTGTACAATGGATCTGGAATAAGTTTTAGAATGTTTTAGGAAAATTGAAACATTTCACACATACAGTACTGATTCGGGATACTGTTATATAGGAAACATATGTACATAACTTGTATTTATTAAATGGGCATTAGAAAAGAAACTTTCTGATTAACATCCCCAGGGATGGGAATAAGCAAAGCATTTCTCCTCCTATGAACACATTCTTTGGTGTCTCCCCCAATCTTTTCTCTCCTTTTCTCCACCCCCACACCACATAATTCTCAATGCATGTGTCCACACACACACTCTCCTTCATTGCTGTGTAGAAAGGGTAATGATACAAAGGGGTCATGTTGAAATAGGACCAAAAAGGAGGAGATAAAAAGTGAAGAAAGGGCTGAATATAGAAACAGCATTCAAGAAGGAAGGACTACTGATAGAGACAAGATGAAAAAGAACATGGGGGAGAGGTAGAGATTATGGGAAGAGGAAAGTGATGGACATAAATGGATTGTAGAAGCTGATTAAAGAGAGATAGAAAACTGAGGGATTAAAGATCAAATGCAGGGGAAAATCAAAAATTAAAAGGCTGAAAATACCAAGTGTATTAGAATATAGAGAAAAATGTTGAAGAAAAAGGTGTTTAGGGAAAAGGTGATATAAAAATAAAAAATTCAGAAATATGTTTATCTTAAACATATCATGTCCTTTTATAAGAGTAAAAGAGACTTTTTGGTGTTGTTCAGAAAATAAAAATAGAAATTAGCAAAGCATCAGGCCTTCAAGCTGTCGCTCTGACATGAATAAGATTGTGCTTGGTGGCTAGTTTTCCTCATTCACAAAGTGGAACAGAACGCTGGTTGGCCTCTTCACATCCTTTCCACACCAAAATTCAAAAAAAGAAAGCAGAACAAAACAATGAAGTAGAAAACAAATTTTTAAAAGAAAGCTAATGTTTGGAGTTCATCAGTTTACTTTTTTCTTACTGAGATTTTCGAGAGATTTGAAAGCATTTTAAGCAGTTGCTGATAGATGCCGTTTGCACACTGTTTGGGCAGTGTGGTGCTAAAGGGCAGCGGTCCCCAACCTTTTTGGCACCACGGACCAGTTTCGTGGAAGACAATTTTTCCATGGACTGGAGAGGGGTTGGTTTCAGGATGATTCAAGCACATTACATCTATCCTGCACTTTATTTCTATTATTATGCAGGGGCTTCCCTGAGATAAATAACAGCTCAGCAGGTAAAGAATTCACTTGCCAAGGCAAGAGATGCGCACTCAATAACTGGATTGGGAAGATCCCCTGGAGCAGGAAATGGAAATCCACTCCAGTATTCTTACCTGAAAAATTCCACAGACAGAGGAACTTGGGGGGCTACAGTCCATGGAGTCTCAGAGTCAGACACGACTGAGCAACTGAGCACACGTACATACTCATGTATACATCAGCTTGACCACAGATTGTCAGGCATTAGAGCCTAGAGCTTGGGGACCCATGCCACAGGGGACACGCTGATGGACTTGCAAATAGGACTCAATTTTTCTGGCACTGTTCTCTCCTGCTAATATGGACATTCCAGTCTCTAGAGAGCCACTTTCTCTCACTGGCTGTATGTAGAGGGTCAAGATAAACTTTGGGTTATATTTAAGTTCAGACCTGAGGGTGGGGAGTGTGGCATACAGAAACACATGGTTTCCTAGCTGGAGATAAAACAATCACAAATTGGGGGCAGATAAAGATTGATAAGGAGCCAGAAGGAATCAGGGAGAAAGCCAAGTCAAAGGAGTCCCAGCCACTCTTAGGTACATAGGTGTAAGTCTTCCAAGAACGTGACGAGCTCTCAAAATAATGGACCTTTTTTCAATTAAAAAAAAATAGCTTTACCTTTTTTCTTTATCATAATCAATGCCTTTTGAATAAACTGCCCCTAAAATCCGGTTTGGTGCTTCCCTGGTGGTTCAGTGGTAAAGAATCCGCTTGCAATGCAGGAGATTCAGGAAATCTGGGTTCGATTCCTGTGTCAGGAAGATCTCCTGGAGGAGGGCATGGCAATCTACTCTAGTATTCTTGCCTGTAGAATCCCATGGACAGAGGAACCTGGAAGGCCACAGTCCACAGGTTGCAAAGAGTTGGACACGACTGATGTGACTTAGCATGCACACAAAATATGGTTTAAGCTAGATTAGCCAGGAAAAGTCAGCAGCATTACCTAAGCATCGTATCCCTGATTAGTAACATTGGAGGCCAGCTCACTTTGGATTTCTTTAGAAATAGAAGCTCGATACCTTGTCATCATTGGGGGAAGACATTTTAGTTTCAGACTCTAAGAGGGATCATCTGGGAGAACAGAAACTTTTAAGAAATGCATAGGAGGAGGATTTCCCTGGTGGTCCAGTGGTTAAGACTTCAACTTCTAATGCTAGAGGTGTGGGTTTGGGAGCTAAGATCCCACAGGCCTTGTGGTCAAAAAACCAAAACATAAAACAGAAGCAATATTGCAACAAATTCAATTAATGACTTTAAAAATGGTCCACATCAAAAATAATTAATTTAAAAAAAAAAGTGCATGGAAATGAGTTTCTCTCATAACCTTTATAGGGTTTTAGGATTTCCCTGGTGGTCCAGTGGTTAAGACTTCAACTTCTAATGCTAGAGGTGTGGGTTTGGGAGCTAAGATCCCACAGACCTTGTGGTCAAAAAACCAAAGCATAAAACAGAAGCAATATTGCAACAAATTCAGTTAATGACTTTAAAAATGGTCCACATCAAAAATAATTAATTAAAAAAAAAAAGAAGTGCATGGAAATGAGTTTCTCTCATAACCTTTATAGGGTTTCCTAGGAGCTGGAAAAGGAGACTTTACACCACCTTGCTTGTCTAAAACTTCCTCTTCTTTACATTTTCTTTTAAGACACAAGCTTTATTGTGGTCCGTGGAAGGAAATTCAGGCCCCTTTGTGTTCTAAGCCTTCATTCAGCATCTCAGTGCTTTGAGAGTGACAGGACCAGCATCAACCCCTGGACAGAGTCTCCTTGGTTGCCTTTCAAGTCAGTGATGACTCCAAGTCTTCTGGAGTAGATATACTGCGGACTTTCTTGGTCTCCCCTTCCCCACAAGTTTCTGACGTGCACAGCAGAGCCCTGAAAAACCTCCCTAGTCTTATTCCATCGCCTGCTTTTGGACCTGGGCAATGGAGGCTTTGAACAGCAGGCCCAGAGCACTGTTCTGCTTTGGAGGATAGGAGGTGGGGTGGACAATTTCTTGCCTATGGGAGGTGGTGAAGGGCTGCCAGCACCTAGCTGGATCGAAGTGGATTTGTTAGAGTTCCTACTCATTAGCCTTCATCTGGTACGAACGGTAGCTTTAATAGGAAATAAGAATCTAAGCCCAGATACTTAAGCTGAAAAAATAAGTATTATGCTGACACTGAATTGGACCTCCTGGGAACCTTCTAAGACCTGAGCATGTGTGATGCTTTGGATCAATGACAGACCTCCACTCTTCAACGTCAGAGGTGGGCATCGAGCCATTCAATCATTTTGACCAAGATCTGACCTACATAAAAGGGATCCAAGTTAGCATTTTAAAATATGTGCTTATTTCAAAGGACTAGAAACAATATTGTTTACTGACTCTGAGGTCTTTGCCAACTGTCTGGAAAAATAAAAGCCTAGTGGTTCATAATTTAAATTTCTAGGTTTTAACCTGGACCCAAAAGGAAAAAAGAACTTCCAAGGGTTTGTTGGGAAGGGGTGGGAGAAAGCAGCAGGAGGAAGGTCCAGAGAATTCTAGTAGTTTTTGAAGAAACTCAACTTTTAATTTAAGAAAAACTTTTTAATAGAAAAATCCTGAGATCTTTGAATCATTATTTTTCTTTCATTGTATTTCAACTCATATGTTGAGCAGCTACCTGATTTGGTCCTGTCTCCAGTCCTGCCTCCTGTGAATACTTGAACCCATAGAAGATACCATTGATGACCTTCAGTTCAGTTCAGTTCAGTCTCTCAGTCGTGTCCGACTCTTTGCGACCCCATGAATCGCAGCACGCCAGGCTTCACTGTCCACCACCAACTCCCGGAGTTCACTAAGACTCGCATCCATCGAGTCAGTGATGCCATCCAGCCATCTCATCCCTTGGTCGTCCCCTTCTCCTCCTGCCCCCAATCCCTCCCAGCATCACAGTCTTTTCCAATGAGTCAACCCTTCACATGAGGTGGCCAAAGTACTGGAGCTTCAGCTTTAGCATCATTCCTTCCAAAGAAATCCCAGGGTTGATCTCCTTCAGAATGGACTGGGTGGATCTCCTTGCAGTCCAAGGGACTCTCAAGAGTCTTCTCCAACACCACAGTTCAAAAACATCAATTCTTCAGCACTCAGCCTTCTTCACAGTCCAACTCTCACATCCATACATGACTACAGGAAAAACCATAGCCTTGACTAGATGGACCTTAGTCGGCAAAGTAATGTCTCTGCTTTTGAATATGCTATCTAGGTTGGTCATAACTTTTCTTCCAAGGAGTAAGCGTCTTTTAATTTCATGGCTGCAATCACCATCTGCAGTGATTTTGGAGCCCCCCAAAATAAAATCTGACACTGTTTCCACTGTTTCTCCATCTATTTCCCATGGAGTGATGGGACCGGATGCCATGATCTTAGTTTTCTGAATGTTGAGCTTTAAGGCAACTTTTTCACTCTCCTCTTTTACTTTCATCAAGAGGCTTTTTAGTTCCTCTTTACTTTCTGCCATAAGAGTGGTGTCATCTGTATATCTGAGGTTATTGATATTTTTCCCAACAATGTTTCCAGCTTGTATTTCTTCCAGTCCAGCGTTTCTCATGATGTACTCTGCATATAAGTTAAATAAGCAGAGTGACAATATTAGGAACTTAAAATCCCATGTAAGAAAACAGCCAAGAAAGGATCAAGATATTTGGATATCTGTGGGGTGGCTTCAGGATCATTTATCATTCTGTAACACAATGAGGATCATATCAGTGCCTACTTCATGGGGTGGTGGCATGAGGGTTAAAATGAAATCATGCCTGATGGCACCATGCCAGGCACATTATGTGTACTGAAAAATATTATCAGTGGTTTCGTTAACATTATGATTATGATTCTACATGATAAGTCTTTTCTTGGCTTCATCAGCCTGAGGCAGATATAGTTGAAATGTTACAACAGAAATGAAGAAATAGTTCTCTATCTAAAGAATTGGGGACCCACTTAGTCTTGGGCTTCCCTGGTGGCTCAGATGGTAAAGACTCTGCCTGCAATTTGAGTGACCCAGGTTCAATTCCTGGATTGGGAAGATTCCCTGGAGAAGGGAATGGCTACCCACTCCAGTGTTCTTGCCTGGAGAATTCCCTGGACAGAGGAGCCTGGCAGGCTACAGTCCCTGGAGTTGCAACGAATCAGACATGACTTACATTAGACTTGGTAACTCCCTACTGTTCCATTCAAGTTGTCTTGCTTTCTCAAAGACTGATCTCCCCACTCCACTCTCCCCCAGTGGCCTTCAACATATCTAACCATCTCTCCTTTTCCCCAAAGGGACTTTTCACTTCCCTCTTCTAGGAGGTGAGTCAATCTGTTTAGGGCAGAAGCATCCAGCCACTGGGGGTCCTCTAACTGGAACAGTTTTGTTTTTTCCATGCTGCTGCTGCTGCTGCTGCTGCTAAGTCACTTCAGTCGTGTCCGGCTCTGTGTGACCCCATAGACGGCAGCCCACCAGCCTCCCCCGTCCCTGGGATTCACCAGGCAAGAACACTGGAGTGGGTTGCCATTTCCTTCTCCAATGCATGAAAGTGAAAAGTGAAAGGGAAGTCACTCAGTCATGTCCAACTCTTTGCGATCCCATGGACCTGCAGCCTACCAGGCTCCTCCATCCATGGGATTTTCCAGGCAAGAGTACTGGAGTGGGGTGCCATCACCTTCTCCGTGTTTTTTCCATAGTTAAGTGCAAATTATGTTTGCCGATGGCAAGGACCATCATCACTCGCCTTTAGCTATATTTTGTTATTTTAGTACTAAATATTAAATTAGTTTCTTGCCTAATCTATGCAGACTTCCTGGGGAAAATAATCTCCTAAACATGTTTTGAATTTAATCTGACTCTTCCTGGCATAGTAGTAGTGGTAGTGTTCCTCTGTCCAAGAGATTTTCCAGGCAAGAATACTGGACAGGCTGCCATTTCCTCCTTCAGGAGATATTTCTGACCAAGGGATCGAACCCACGTCTCTTTACCACTGCACCACCTAGGAAGCCCTTCCTTCTGGCATAAAATTCTATCAAATAAAGGAAGCTGAAGAGATTCATGAAGAAACAAATGCAGAGGGTAATGTGAGGGCCTTGTGAGCCCACCCTGGAGAATCAAACTCAGGTATCTAATGGGGCTTCGAGCCTTCATGTGTGTGCTCATCAAGGATCCCAGTGAACTTTGAGACACATTGAGAAGGAACTCTCAAAACAGAGGAGGAGACAGAGAATTGGTCCAGGACTTTGAAGACAAGAGCTGGGAATTTGAATTTGCTATGGTGGGCAATAGGGAAACAATTATAACCAGAAGGATCATGAAATTCACTGACTGTCATACTTTCTGCTTTGTCAACTCACATGGTAGGCAGAAGGAGGCTGTTTTAAAATATTCTGTAGAAATACAAATACAACAATAAGGTACAATCTCTTGCATGTAACATTTGCAAACTTTGAGAAGTTATAATACTCAATGCTGGCAAAGATGACTTTCAACATTACATTTACAATATAAATTAGTACAACACTTTTGGAAAGTAATTTATTAATACACAGAGCTATTAAAATTTCTTGCTCTTTGACTCAGTAATTCTCCTTCCAACAATCTAATCCAAAATGTAAAACAAGCCATACAGTTGAAGATTCATCATAGTACTGTTTATAATAGTAAAGGGTTATGCAACCTTTAATATGTTAAATATGTTGACATAGAAAAACACAACATATAATACTAAGTAAAAAAAACAGAGTCTAAACCTGTATGTTGCCACTATTGTATCTTTAGGAAACAAAAGGCCAGAAAAGTATATAAAAATTATAACCATTGCATTTAAGGAGAAGATTTGATTTTTTGTTTCTGTTTTCTCCAAACTTTAGGCTATAAAATTACCTTACTTCCTGATTAAAAATAAAATTATAAAGTCAGTTTGCTTTATAATTAGCTTATATCATAATTCATTTACTGACTATAAATTCAATTTATATTCTAAAACCTCTATGAACCAGTGCCATACTTTTCATTATTTCCTGGAAATGGAAATAAAACTAGAGAAATGTGAAAGGTTTGGTAACTTTTTGTTATGGAGACAAATTAGTGGACAGGAATCAACTCTATTTTAGTTCAGTCTGGATCTAAACTTTCTCATAAGATAACTGAATATTAATAGTTGAAGACCGAGCACTTTGGGGAGAGAGACAATTCAGTTATATTCATAGAGCATACTTTCTTTCCTGGATCTGGAGCTTATGACATTCCTGACACTTTGGTGTTTTGTTTTAGTTTTTCTTTTATTCCTTTAAATTTTTTTAACTAACATTTTATTAGGACATTTAAAAAATATATAGAAAAGCTGAAGAATTATGCAATGAATCTCATACACATACCACCAAGACCCTGACTAAGCTTTAATTTCTCACCAACTGATCAGTTCAGTAGAAAAAAAAAAATCATATATATTATATATAATTCTTTTTAAAACCTAAAATGTATTTCATGTTTTATCATTAATGTGGTAGAAATTGAATGCTAGGCACTTGGAACTTTACTACTAAAACTAAAAATGCAGATATTTGTCAAATGGAAGAAAAAGACATAGAAGATTTGTTTGAGCCACCATCTTGAAAGCAAACTTTCCCTCAGAAGTTTCTCCAATGAGGCAACATTCTGTCTTTCTTTACCTCAAGGGGCTCCTCTGTATTCATGGAATCCAGCGCTGTCTTCAGTATAGTATTTGCATTATGGAATTCTGTGGTTAATATTTTATTACAGAGGTTAATATTGTACCTTCAGTATATGATTTCTGTGCAACCAAATACTATGTTTAAAGTGTATTTTCTTTCCATGGAGAACACATCTTTTAAATTATAACATAAACAAGAAGGGAAATAATTCGGTTTGCAAAATTGGATTTCTGTCAGTGTTTTCAAGAACACATATTGATTTTCATGAAAAAAATGTTAAAGTAATATTTGCCAGAAAACCTAAACAGTTAGGCAGTCTTTAAAAGTAGAAACAATTCAGACTTTAGCACTCTGAAGATCTGAGTTCAAAGCCCCATTCTGACGTTTCCTAGCTGTGAGCCTGGAAAAGGTACCCCACTTCTCTGAACTTTCCTTAAACTGAGTTAATAAAACTTACACTGCAATCTTTTTTTTTGCAAAATATATTTTTAGCACAATGTTTTGCACATAGTAGATGTTTTAGAAAGACTATTCTTATTATTGTTATATAATTACTTGACTTTCTGAGTCTCTTTCTCCTCTTTTATATAATGAAAGCAGTCACATCTAATTAACAAGAGCATTGTGAGCATGAAATCAGGCATTATGTATAACCGTTCTCTGTAAATGTATAAAGACCCACATCAACAATTTAAGATGATTATTTCTATTATGATGTGATGATCACCAATATATCAGCTGTGAGTGATCCTATCAAGGTTGCTGATGTCATTATTGCTAAAAAAGGTGACTTTGCAGTTATGATCTTCGTGACCTCTTTGCTGTTTGAGCCCTCTTGGCTTCTTGAAACATGGCTTCCTTTTGCTTCTAGGGCCCTGGACTCTCCTTATTTCTCTCTTGTCCCCTCTGGATGTGCCTTCTCAGTCTATCTGTGACTTCCTTTTCACTAGAGCTCCCCAAACATCAGGCTCCCTTGGGATGTTGTCTCCTAATTCTGCTTGTTCTGATTAGATGAGCTCACTTACATCTTCAGCTTCCACTACCTCCTTGATACTAATGACCCCCGTGTCATATCTTCAGCCTAAACCCATCCTGAGCTTCAAAGCCAAATAGCCAACACACCACCTGGACATCCCACAGACCCCTCAAGCCCAGTGTATTCAAATTGGCCCGATTGTCTTCCTTCAAGGCCCATTCCATTTGGGCTTTGAAAGGCATCACCATTCACAGATTTCCTTAAGCCAGAAAGCTCAGAACTTTCTTAAATTTTCCTTTTACCTCACTTTCCACATCCAAATGGTCATTAAAACTTGTCAATTTTTCCTCTGAAATAGCTCTCAAAATTCACATTTATATGTAAATTTATATTTTAAAATATAAATAAAACTTATAAATGTAGGACTTCGTGCTATGTGAGAAGCTTGTTTCTTTCTTTAAAGGGAAATGTTGGCAGTATTAAAAGGACACAGCAAGTGCTCATTAAGAAAAGATCCAGTGGTTTCCAGAGGCTGGTAGAGGGGACAGGGAGACTAGATCTTATGTTAATTGTTTGTCATTAAATAATAATAATAATGAATAAAGAAGACAGGAGTAAACTCTTAGAGATGACGTGTATAGCGTAGATGGTGGTGATAGTTTTATGGGTGTATGAAAGTGTTAGTTGCTCAGTCATGTCCAATTCTTTGTGACCCTGTGGACTGCAGCCCACCAGGCTCCTCTGTCTATTGAATTCTCCAGGCAAGAATACTGGAGTGGGTTGCCATTCCCTTCTCCAGGGAATCTTCCTGACCCAGGAATCAATCCTGTGTCTTCTGCATTGCAGGCAGATTCTTTACTATCTGAGCCACCAGGGAAGCCCATGGTGTGCATGCTAAGTTGCTTCAGTTGTGTGTGACTCTGTGTGACCCTATGGACTGCAGCCCGCCAGGCTCCTCTGTCCATGGGATTCTCCAGGCAAAAACACTGGAGCGACTTGCCATTTCCTCCTCCAGTGGATCTTTCCAATCCAGGAATCAAATCCACGTCTCTGTGTCTACTTGCATTGGCAAATTCTTTTTTTTTTAAACCACATGAGTTCGAGTAAACTCTGGGAGTTGGTGATGGACAGGGAGGCCTGGTGTGCTGCAGTCCATGGGGTCGCAAAGAGTTGGACACGACTGAGTGACTGAACTGAACTGAGTGCCACCTGGGAAGCCCCTACCCCTCTGCCCGACCTGGGAAGCTCCCTCAAGGTGTACACTTATTTCCAAACACATCTGTTTATATACTTTAAATATGTAAAACTTTTAGTATGTCAACAACCCTTTAATAAAGAATAAAGAAAAGAAATTATCTTGATAAGTCGGTAGATACCAAATAAAGCTAAAAGTAAAATGATCAAATCCTATCATTTTGGGCAGCAAGCTATAATGTGTGAATTGAACATGGTAGTGACATATAAATAAAATAGCAGAGATCTAGCCTGGCAAAAATGGTGTGAATCAAAGAGGTTGTAGTATTCAAATGGGAAAAGCAGCAAATGCCTTTTACTGTCATTTTAGAGCAGCAGTGGATTAGCACACGCTTCTCTTATTCCACTTGGCCATGGCCTGCCAAATGAGAATAGCACACTTTTTACATCAGGAGGGAAGTGCCAAAATATTGAGCATGTCTTTTATGACATCAACCCTAAGCTCATGGTCTCCATCATTCAGCTTTTATTGTTCCTTGCAAAGAGATTTTATCCAGAGTACACCTCTATAAATGCAAGGGTCGTGCAGCTTCAGTATGGAAAAGTTATGGACGAAGTGTCCTAATTGACTTGTATCCTGGAAGCTGTCCACATCAGTGGCTAATTAACTTTTTTAAAAAAAGAAATAAAACTACTTTTGACTTAAAAAAAAAAAAAAAAAAAACTTGAGTTTACACATTATTTTCAGTCTAGAATCAAGAACGCACTTTTAACCTTTCACCTTCTGACTCTACCGTGAAAGGGCCCGGTTAGCCTGCAAACAGGAACTCTTCCAAGTGACTGGTATTTTTTTATTGGTTTTCAGTATACGACGTTGCAGCGCTTTATTGTCCAAAAGTAATTATATTTATTTAAGACTGTTACTGGAGGAGAGAAAATAAATATCCAATGGGCCTTTATAAAGTTTTAATATAGCTTTCTGTAAAATATTAAAAAGCATACTTATTTCCACTTGTCATAGTCTTTTTTGATTATTGGTCACATAAAAAAATATTTATCCTCTCTATTTGTGTGCACAAAAAATCCTCATTGTGCTAAGACAAAAGCACTACCACAGTTGTTTTACTTTAAATGACACTACTTTCAAAAGTTAAAAAAAAGAACAAACAGCCTTCTCTCTTCCTTTAACCACCAGTTTACTCTTTCCTGCTCTCCTGCTCAATCCAGGATTGAGCTAGATCAGACTTTTTTAAAATAACTGTTTTAAGAAAACAAAAAAATTATTTAATAAAAAACAAAAAATGTATCCTATTTTCTTATAGCCTGTGCAGTATTATCATCTTACATAGCAATACCTCTGTGCCTCAGCTTTCCCATCTACAAAATAAGAATAATATAGTGTCTATGTTCCACGATTGCTGGGAAGATTGAATGTGCTAATGTATAAAAACCTAGAAAGCTGTCTGGCACAAGGAAAGCACTCTGTGTATAGGCTACCATTCTTATTGTCATTCATCCAAAAGGAACCAATTATATTGTATTCTGTGGTATAGCAATATGGAACTTATAGATCCCGATGGGTACCACACTGCTTGATGTCTCCATTTACACTGTTCCCTCTGCCTGGAATGACCTTCCTTACTTAGCATGTCTATTTTCAAGTCTGATTCATCAGGAGAAACCTCTTCAGCTTTACCATCACCTCTTCTTTGAAGGCTTCCTTGATACTCCTCTCCCATCCATGTGAAGATTCTGGGTCTCTTCCCCCTGGGCTTTCTCTTTACTTTGATTATGCTTCCATTATTGCTTTCATGATACTGAATTATATTTTATTTGCTTACATTTCTGTGTTCTTAAAGTCAGGGACTATGTAGAATTCCTAGGAGGTTTTCATTTCACACTCCTGGGACTGAAGGATTGCTCCAGTAGCAAATGTTTCTAGGAAGGAAACAGAAGCAAATTCGATGTCATATATTTTATAAAGAATTAAGTTTTCAGAATGCTTATAGTTACTAGTTAGGACAAGAAAAGCCAGCAATATCCAAATCATCTCACTCATCTTTAAAGTCAATTGGTTTCTTCAACACTATTTATTAACCATTTTTTCTGTGTCTCATCCTGCTCTTGATCCTTGGAGTACAGAAATAAGGGGAAAAAAACCCCAAAAGAAAAGCAATCCCTACTCTCATGGAACTAATGTTCCAGAAGGAGAGAGTCAGATATCAAACAATACATACAAATAAAAAGTAAATTATATAATGAATTAGAAGATGATAAATGCTATAAAAAAAGAGAAGCTGGGAAAAAGGGTTAGGAGGACTGGGGTGCTGTTTAGGAGGCTGTGAGGCAAGAGGAGGGGACATTTGCAAATTGAAGTAAGGTGGTTAATGTGGGTTCTATTGAGAAGGTGAGCAAACAGTTGAAAGATGTGAATTAGTTGTCTGCAGGAAGAGAGTCCCAGAACAGAGCCCCTGAGGTGGGATTGGCTCAGTATGTTTCAGGAGGCCGTGTGGGTGGAGAGGAGAGCAGACAAGATCAGAGAGGTGACAAGGATCAGAGGGGAAGGCCAATGCCTTTCAACTTTCTAGAAAACCAGGTTTCAGGAGGCCCAGAATGTTGTGGTGAAGAATAAAATGCTCTCTGCAAACATTGCCTTATATTAGAAAACCTACCTAGAGCAGACAGGATTCCCAGAGAAACATCGATAAAGAGAGAGAAACCCAGGGAGCAAGGCTAAAAGAAAAAGGCTGGGAAAAGAGAAACTGAGTACTCTCTGCTTCTACTATCTTTTTATGAGACCTGCAGGAGACCTTTGTTCATAGGGAACTTAGAGTAGTCATCTGCTGATGCAGTTTTTGTTCTCGAGGTCTAATGGCTTAAAAAACAGAGGAAAAAGACCCACATAAACTGAAGGCTTTCAGAGTTATTTTTCAAAATGATCCAGGCCAGGGAAAACGTCTAAGAGCCTGGAAAAAATTCTGAATTTCATTTCAAGGCCTCTCAGTACTTTGTACAACACAGGAGCATTTGGAGAAGAGTGATGGGAAATGATTCCTTTTTAACTTTGGAGTATATTTATATTGTAGAGACTTGAGCAGCTCTAATAATATCTACAATGAGTTATTTCATTCACTCATTCCACAATATTTATTAAGTGCTTACTATGTGTCAGGCACTGTTCTAGGCCCTAGGGAGATAGCAGTGAATAAAACAGCCCCAAATCCTCCTCTTTATGGAGTCAGTTAAAGAATATACAAAATATATATGTCAGATGGTGGCGAGGGCTCTGGAGAAAAATAAAGCAGAGTTAGGACAAGTGCCAAAGGCAGTGGAGTTGGGAGGATCACTGTTTTACACAAAGCAGCCAGAGAAGGGCTCTTTGATGAAGTGACAACTGGCAGACACTTGAAGAAAGTTAGGGTACAAAAATTAGGACATAAGAGGATTTCAGACAGAGAAACAGCTAGGCAAAGGACCTGAAGCAGGAGCATATAGAAATGAATAGCACTTCCTGGTTTATTTATTTATTTTTTAAAAAATATCTTTCAAGCTTCCTTTAAGTGTTCCCCCCCCCATCCCAATTTATCTTTTTATTTGGCTACAGCAGGTCTTAGTTGCAGCACAGTGGATCTTCATTGCAGCATGCATAATCTTAGTTGCAGCCTGAGGGGATCTAGTTCCCTGACCAGAGATCAAACCCAGGCCCCCTGTGTTGTGAGCAGGGAGTCTCAACCACTGGATCACTAGGCAAGTCCCACTTCATGGTTTATTGATCACTTTCACATTCTTCCTTTTATGTCATCTTCACTAGATCCTTGGAAAACAGAAAAAAAGCCTCTTGAAAGTGAAAGAGGAGAGTGAAAAAGCTGGCCTAAAACTCAACATTCAAAAGAGTAAGATCATGGGATCCCATCCCATCACTTCAATGGCAAATAGTTAGGAAAACAATGGAAACAGTTACAGACTTTATTTTCTTGGGCTCCAAAATCACTGCAGATGGTGTCTGGAGCCATGAAATTAAAAGATGCTTGCTCCTTGAAAGTAAAGCTATGACAAACCTAAACAGTGTATTGAAAAGCAGAGACATTACTCGACTGACAAAGGTCCATCTAGTCAAAGCTATGGTTTTTCCAGTAGTCATACATGGATGTGAGAGTTGGGCCATAAAGAAAGCTGAGTGCCAAAGAATTGATGCTTTTGAACTGTGGTATTGGAGAAGACTCTTGAGAGTCCCTTGGGTTGCAAGGAGGTCAAACCAGTCAATCCTAAAGGAAATCAATCCTGGATATTCATTGGGAGGACTGATGCTGAAGCTGAAATTCCAATACTTTGGCCACGTGATGCAAAGAAGTGACTCATTAGAAAAGACTCTGATGCTGGGAAAGATTGAAGGCAGGAGGAGAAGGGGACAACAGCAGATGAGATGGGTTGATGGCATCACTGACTCGATGGACATGAGTTTGAGAAGCTCTGGGAGTTGGTGATGGACAGGGAAGCCTGGCAGGCTGCAATCCATGGGGTCACAGAGTCGATCTTGACTGAACTGAACTGAGCTGATTTTCTCCCTTTTGTGAGAATGTACTCAGTCTCTAAGTCGAGTCTGCCTCTTGCGACCACATAAACTGTAGCCCGCCAGCCTCTTCTGTTCATGGGATGTTCCAGGCAAGAATACTGTAATGAGTCGCCATTTCCTTCTCCAGGGGCTCTTCCCCACCCAGGACTTGAACCCACGCTTCCTGCGTTAGCAGCGGGTTCTTGACCACTGAGCCACCAGGGACGGTCTTTCTCCCTTTTACCAACGAATAAATTGAGGGGACAGCAGTGGTTTGGTGAAGAAATGCAAAAAAGTGGTGTCTGGAGAGATGAACCCAAGTCATTCCCAAGTTAAAGCTTTGTCCACCAGCTTCCCCCCTGCTATCCTGAGGAAGCCAGACCTGCTGCGGGGCCTCTAACAGACCTTCAGCAATAAGTGAAGCTGCAGTGACTGAGTTGCTCACCGAGTGGGCTGGGTGGGCAGGAGCCCTAAAACAGAGCATCTCTTAGCATCACAGAACGTTCATTACTGCTTTTGATCCAGCATGAATGACCCGGACAGACAAAGGTGACACTTCTCTGTCTGCAAGAAATACCCTCTTTAAGACTCTTTCTGAGTCCTTCTGTCCTGACCTAGGATCAGACTCTTCCCACGATGCCTGGGAGCGCAAACGCCCCTCCCTTGGTGGAGGGGGGAATCTGACCTCTCACCCACAAGAGTGCATCTCAGTTCTGACCCCACCCCCCCACCAGAGCGATCTTTGCAGAGCACAATATCCCAGCAGCGGTATGGTTCCCAGCCCTGGGGATTCCGCCTTAAATAATACCACATGTCGGACATTACCGGACAGCCCCGCTTCCAGCTTTGCCCAGCCTGCTCCATTCTTTTTTTAATGGTGGTTTTCCTGCTTGAAGTAAAGGTTATGCCTGCACAGCCCTCCTGCAGCTTTATCAGTCTCAGTTCCCCAGCTCCTGTCAGCAACTGCTCAAACAGGAACACACACGCACACACACCTCCAAAAGATAAAGCAGTAGTATGCAGGCTCCATCACAACTTCACAGAACTCTCTTAATTTCAGGTAACATACATATGAATTATCATAGTTTCTCTCTCAAACATACCAGGGTACATGCATGAACATATATACATACATACTGAATACACATATACAAGTGTCTATACTCACATACTCAAAATGGCTAAACAAATCATTACTTTTAATTGTTTAATATTTATCATGTTCTCAGGATTGGCATGGCAAGTTACTGATTTGTCTGAAAGACTGTTTTAGATTACAAAAACAGTCTTAGTAAAAGAATTCCTGGACAACTTGCAGTTAACTAGGGAATAAGGATATCAAAACTAGCAGAAACTCCCCACAATGGACACCGGCGGCCTGGCTTCCCACCCTCCTCTTGCTCTGGGGTTGTTTGACTCCTTAAAAGATTGATTTATAAATCAGTTTTGCAACAGTGATTCCCATAATCCCCCTGGTGAGATTTTTGGCTGCTTCTTCTTCATGTCTTCTAGATTTATATATAAATGAAAGTTGTATATATAAATTAAAGTCTTCGGTTATGGAGGCATAAGTCTTACAACCTGATCGCCACAACCTCAGAGTGTTCTAAGACCTCCTTTTTTAACCACTGGTCAGAATATTTTTCTTTGTTTTCTTCTAGCCCTTTGCTTCTGTTTTGCTGAAACATGACTAAGCAACTAACAATCACTTTCACTTTACTGATACAAGTTTTATTTGACCCAAGTAATTTTATAGAGCACAAAAAGGAGTTGTAATTGTGGGACTAGCCAGTTGGTGGTTGTTGTTTAGTCTCTAAGCCGGGTCCAACTCTTTTGCAATCCCATGGACTGTGGCCTGCCAGGCTCCTCTGTTTGTGGAATTCGCCAGGCAAGAATACTGGAGTGGGTAGCCATTCCCTTCTCCAAGGGATCTTCCCAACCCAGGGATCAAACCCATGTCTCCTGCACTGGCAGGCAGATTCTTTACTGCTGAGCCACCAGGGAAGCCCATCCAGTTAGTTAGATGAATATAGATGGGCCAGGTGATGTATGACCACCAGGTCTTCAGTGGACCCACCCTTAACATTAATCCTCATCTCCAACTTTCCTCCTCAGGTTATCTGTTTGGATTTTTACCAAATACCCAATCTAGACTCTAGACACAGTCATAAAACTAAGCTGCAGACAGAGTCATCTACTGTCAGAGCAACCAGGGCTTTGACATCCTGTAACGATGTGAGATTGAAAGAGTTTATAATTTTCCTAAGTTTATTATTTGACCATTATTAATGAAATGTACTGATCATGCAACTTTTGCTTTTTGTGCTTCCTTAACTTTTAGAAAAGTATTCATTTTTATAGAGATTCTAATTCCCTCTCTAACTCATGGTACCTTCTCCTAAGATCTTAGAGCCCATCCTCCTAAGAGTTATGAAGTGATTTTCCCTGGACATTTAGGAGATGTTATAGCAGAGATGTTTATTTCCAGGCATTACTGCATTTGCTACTCTGTTTGACCTCCATGTCCTTGATCTGTGGATGCTGAATGAAGAAATTGCAAAGTGACCAGATGACACTTAAATGTGTTCGACAGAAGACGATTTGAGGGTTGGTTAACTGAAAGATGGAACATGGACACTGATGGCTTCCTAAGGGCAATGTTCATTGGACAACTGTCTGCCAGCTGGTAAAGAGAGGCACTTGTTCAGTCCTGGTATTTTATCCTAGCCAAGGGGGAAAGGAAAGTCTAAAAGATCAAGGATACAAATGAAAAACAAACATGGAAAGCTGCAAAGTTAAGAACACCGAGAGGGGGAGGCCACAAGGGAAACGGATTATATTTCCGAGTTTTTTTTAAAAAAGCACAAAAAACCTATAATCTGTCTTGTAAATTAATTCCACACTTAAGTTTTGAAATTCCTTCCTATTTTTCCAGACTTGAGCCAAAACGAGGGAATTGAAATGTTATAGGGAAGTGGCAGCCAGGCATATAGCGGTAAACTAGTTTACTTTTACAATTTCCTTTCATATGTAGATTCAACCCTGCCTTTTCCTTTGTCATTGCTTACAAAGATCTAAGCTTCCTTCCTAAGACATCATCTTTTATTAATCAGCTTATCCACAACAGAGTCCAAGAGACTGGATCTGGGTTCAGACAGATGTTGATAAATGTCTTAAGTTTCTTATAAATGAAATCAAGGCCAACCATGTTTTATTAATCAGTTGCCCTTCATACATACTATGTCCTCCATATATTGTATCACACTTTATATGCCATCCTGTTTACACTGCTTGTCCTGATTCAATTCAAGACAATTTGCCACTACTTGGAAAGACAGGTAGTCCTGTATGGGTTTTTACACATACTTCATGTCTAATATAAACAGTCATTTATAGATGTATATTTAGCAAAATAACATTAGGTGTTAGTGAGGAAAATGAACATCCTGCATTTATGAATTACTGTATGGGCCTGGCATGCTGCGATTCATGGGGTTGCAAAGAGTTGGACACGACAGAGTGACTGAACTGAACTGAACTGATGTTTACTTTATCTATTGACAAAGATAAGAATATAAAAATGGTCAAAAACTTGCTAATGGGAAACACTTAGGAACTTAACTTTCAGAAAGTCAAAAATATATTGAACAAACATATTTCTATTAACAGAGCCTCATACGGTCTGGTTTTGTCCTGTATTCTCATTTAAGGAATACTGACTTGGGACTCCAAAGTAGTAAAGGCAAATTACTCTTAAAGCAGTTGATTTTCCTGACTGTGATCATAGTGGTTATATTAGTTCAAGGACTATTATAAGGATAAGAGAATAATTAAACAAGAGGAGGAAGTTCCAGTTACAGAATAAATTATGTATAATAATAAATAATCTTCAGGTATAAACTATGGTGTTAGTCTGGTGTTAATAACCAATTCTTCCAACACAACCTGTGGTAAAATTCTTAGAAGCAAATGTCCTGCTGGCCCTAATTTATACCTTTGTATTCTTCCTTCGTCCCACCTGTGGCTCTTCTGTATATGCTGGTCATCTGTGTATTCCACTCTGGTCCATTCTGTGCTCCATCTGGTGGCACGATTGTTTCTGATGATACAAAAAGTCTCTTGGGTTGCAACTGCTTCACGTTCAGTGTTTAAAGAATAGGTCTTCTACCGCAAATACACAGGGTTCTGCTCCGCATAGCTTGCTGTTTTTATTTCGGTGCCAGTTGCTGTCACTGAGCACATGCAATGAATCCGTTGCTGCGTTACGTGCCCTCCTATCGCCCTCTTGCCTGTGCTCTGTGGTCTGCGAAATGACCTTTCATCTGCACTGCACTAGTTTCCTATACCTCTTTGATTCTCGATGGAATCAGAACACATTCTGAATTAAGAAGTGCCTGAAAAACTGTCCCATTACCTCAATGCCTATTTCTCTCTAGCTGTTATAGTATTCTTTTCTTGCTACAAAAATACCTGTAATGTGAACTGCCCTGGTGGTCTAGTGGTTAAGAATCCGCCTGCCAATGCAGAGGGCATGGGTTCAACTCCTGGTCGCGGAAGATCCCACATGCCATGGAGCCCCTGCTCTGCAACAAGAGAAGCCAGCACAAGAAGAAGCCTGCACACTGCAATTAGCGTAGCCTCTGCAAACAAAACAAAACAAAGACCTGCAACAGGGAAACTCTCTGCCCTGGAATGACACTGCATCTATCAGGGAAGGACCAGGATTTTGCTTATGTGGATGCTCTGGATTTGAAAAGTGATAAGAGATGCCTTAAAAGTAAAAACAGATAATTCCCACAGCATAAGAAAATCTTTTGAGTAAGCAAGCTGACATAAATGCTAGATACTAAAAAATAAACCTTTTCTTAATTTTTTTGGTATTTATATCAGTGAATAGTCAACAGTTATATGCTCCTGGATTTGGAGATAAGATTTGGATATAGGAAAAAATATTAGCAAATAACTTCTTAGAATTTTAGAAAATAGGCCTTTAAGTGATATATATCTTTAGGCTGCTTTGACCCTGTACTGTATGTTAAACATTTTAAAGATAAAAATATATAAAATATTTTAAGTTTGATGGTTATTTTGAGTATATATATATTTTTAAGTTGAAATATAGTTGATTTACAAGGCTGTGTTAGCTTCAGCTGTACAGTATAGTGATTTGGCTTTTTTTCTGCATATTATATTCCATTGCAGGTTATTACAAGATATTAAGTATAATTCCCTGTGGTGGATTTACTGTATACAAAAAACTTATTGTTTACTGTATATAGTAAATCCTTATTACTTATCTATTTTACATATAATAGTTTGTATCTGTTAATCTCATTCTCTTATTTGTCCTTCCCTCTTTTCCTTTCTCCTTTGTTAACCATAAATTTGTTTTCTGGCTATGAGACATTTTTTAGATAGATTCATTTGTATAAATATAAGTGATATTATATGGCATTTGTCTGTGACATTTCACCAAGCATAATATTCTCTGGGTCCATCCAATGACACTGCAAATGGCAATATTTTGTTCTTTTTCTGAGTAATATTCCACTAAACATATATATATACCACATCCTTTCTACTCATTCATCTATTGATGAGCAATTGGGTTGCTTCTCTGTCTTGGCTATTGTAAATAGTGCTGCTGTGAACATTGGGGTGCATGCATCTTTTCAAATTCATATTTTTCATGTTTTTCCAGATATATATCCTAAAGTTGAATTGCTAGATTACATGATAGCTCTATTTTTAGTTTTAAAAGGAATCTACATTCTGTTTCCCATAGCAGGGGCACCAATGTACATTCCTACCAGTGGTGTACAGGGGTTCCCTTTTCTCCACACCCTCTCCAGCATTTATATTTTGTAGACTTTCTGATGATAGCCATTTTGACAGGTATGAGGTGATACCTCATTGTGGTTATGGTGTGCACTCCTTAATAATTAGTGATGCTAAGCATCTTTTCATATGCCTGTTGGCCATCTGTATGGCTTCCTTGGAGAAATGTCTATTTAGGCTTTTTTGCCCATTCTTTGATTGGGTTGTTTGGTTTTTTTGACATTGAGTTGTATGAGCTGTTTGTGTATTTTGAATATTAACTCCTTGTCATTTCCATTTTTTGCAAATATATTCTTCCATTCCATAGAATGTGTTTTTGCTTTATTGATGGTTTCCTTTGCTGTACAAAAGCTTTTAAGTCTTAATAAGTCTCATTTGTTTATTTTTGCTTTTATTTCTTTTGTCTTGGAAGATTGATCTAAGAAAATATTGCTATGATTTATGATCAAGAATGTTTTGCCTATTTTGTCATCTAGGAGTTTCATGGTATCATGTTACATTTAGGTTTTTAATTCATTCTGAGTTTATTTTTGTACATGGTATGAGGCAATGTTCTAATTTCGCTGATCTATATGTAGCTGTTTAGCTTTCCCAGCACCATTTGCTGAGGAGACTGTGTTTTCTCCATTGGATATTCTTACCTCCCGTGTTATAGATTATTGACCACAGGTGCACGGTTTCATTTTTGAACTCTCTATTGTGTTCCCTTGATCTATATGTCTGTTTTTGTGCCAGTACCACACTCTTTTGATTACTATAGCTTTGTGTATAGTCTGAAGTCTGAGAGGGTTATTCCTTCAGTTTCCTTCATTTTCCCCTCAGGATTGCTTTGATAATTCAGGGTCTTTGTGATTCCAAATAAATTTTAGGATTATTTGTTCTAGCTCTGTGAAAAATGACAGGAGAATTCTGATTGCAATTGCATTAGATCTGTAGATTGCTTTGTTATTATGGACATTTTAAAAATATCAATTCTCCC
Source organism: Cephalophus harveyi (assembly GCA_006410635.1). Taxonomy (NCBI): domain Eukaryota; kingdom Metazoa; phylum Chordata; class Mammalia; order Artiodactyla; family Bovidae; genus Cephalophus; species Cephalophus harveyi. The sequence continues at coordinate 387,942 of SJYT01073219.1, read as the reverse complement.
AATCTAAGAACATGGGGAGGAGAAGGCAATGGCATCCCACTCCAGCACTCTTGCCTGGAAAATCCCATGGACGGGGAGCCTGGTAGGCTGCAGTCCATGGGGTCGCTAAGAGTTGGACACGACTGAGCGACTGAGCGACTTCACTTTTCACTTCCATGCATTGGAGAAGGCAATGGCAACCCACTCCAGTGTTCTTGCCTTGAGAATCCCAGGGACGGAGGAGGCTGGTGGGCTGCCGTCTATGGGGTCACACAGAGTCGGACACGACTGAAGCGACTTAGCAGCAGCAGCAGCAGCAAGAACATGGGGTATTTTTCCATTTCTTTAACTCAATTTTCTTTATCAATATTTTATGATTTTCAGCATATAGTTCTTTCACTTGCTTGGTTATGTTTATTCCTAGATATTTTATTCTTTATTGTGTGATTTTAAATAGAACTATTTTCTTAATTTCACTTTTTGACTGTTCATTATTAAAGAAAAGCAATAGATTTCTGTACATTAATCTTGTATCCTGTAACTTTACTGAATTCACTTATTAGTCTAATAGCTTTTGTGTGGAGACTTTAGGGCTCTCTTTATAGAGTATCCTGCCATCTGCAAATACTGAGAGTTTTACTTCTTCCCTTCCTATCTAGATATCCTTTCTTTTTCTTGTCTGATTGGTGTGGCTAAGACTTCCAATACTATATTGATTAGAAACAGTGAGTGGGCATTCTTGTCTTACTCCTGAATTTAGCAGGAAGCTTTTCATTGTTGAGTATTATGTTTTATGTTGAGTATTTATACCCACAGGTTTGTCATAAATGGCCTTTATTATGTTGAGATGTATTTCCTCTATACCCACTCTGGTGGGAGTTTTTATTACGAATGGATGTTGAATTTTGTCAAATGTTTTTTCTACTCCTATTGAGATGACAATGTTGTGGGTTTTGTCTTTCCTTTTGCTAATGTGATATCACATTGTTTAATTTGCATATGGTGAACCACCATTGTGATCCTGGAATAAATCCAGCTTGATCACAGTGCGTGATCCTTTCTATTCAGTCTGTTAATATTTTGTTGAGGCCTTTTACATCTATATCCATCAAAGATATTGGCTTGTAATTTTCTTTTTTGGTAATGTCTTTGGTTTTGGTATCAGGGTGATAATGACTTCACAGACTGAATTTTGGAGTGCTAGCTCTTCAAATTCTTGGAGCAGTTTGAGAAGGATCAGTATAAATTCCTCTTTAATGTTCAATAGAACACCCCAGTAAAGCCATCTGGTCCAGATTTGTTTGCAGGGAGTTTTTAAAATTACATATTCTATTTTATTTCTATTTATCAGTCTGTTCAAACTATCTCTTCTTGATTCAGTCTTGGCAGGCTATATGTTTCTAGAAACTTGTCCATTCCTTCTAGGTTGTCTAGTCTGCTGGCAAATAGCTATTCATATTTTCCTACAATCTTTTTGTATTTTTATGGTATTGGTTGTTATCTCTCCTCTTTCATTTTTTAGTTTGTCTATTTGGGTCCTCTCTCTTTTCCCCTTGGTGAATCTGGCTAGAGGTTTGCTGATTTTATTTATCTTAAAAAACCCAATTCTTGATTTTTTAATTTTTCTATTATTTTTATTTGTATTTAATTATTTCCTTTCTCATCTTTATTATTGTTTTCATTCTGTTGATTTGGGGCTTTGTTTGTTCTTTTTTTCCCCTAATTCTTTTAGGTGGTAAGGAAGGTTGTTTATTTCAGATTTTTCTTCTTTCTTGAGGAAGGCCTCTATCACTATGAATTTCCCTCTGAGAACTGCTTTCCACAGATCTTCATTCCCTTCTGTCTGACTTTTTTCACCAAACAATGTTTGGGAGCTTCATCCATGTTGCCTTGATCTAGGTCTGATTTTAAGTCATACTTTGAATCTTATTTTCAAAAAGGAGCAAGAACACTATGTAAGTTTCTCAGATTGTGAGAAATGATTCTTCATAGTTTTAATGTGTGGAGAGGACTCTCATGAAGAAGGAAGAAAATTTCTTGAAACAAATATTGATATTTTGCTAAAGTTTTAGTTTTGTTTTTGATTTGGAACAGTCCTAAATCAGACAGTCCTGCAGTCCTAAAAGAGGGATAATGTTTCAATTTGCTTTCCTTTTGAAAAGAATTTGCAAGTCCAGGTAATTTACTCAATAATAGATTTCTGTATTTCTAAGGAAGCCCATATAAAAATTCATTAATTTTACATATTTTCTTTCTCCTTTGTTATTATACAAAGTTGAAAAAATTCCCTTCAAGACTGATGAATGTCCTAGTCAACCCTTATGTGCCTGTGTGTGTGTGTGCTCAATCACTGAGTCACATCCAAGTCTTTACGACCCCATGGACTAAAGGATGGCAGGCTCTTCTGTCCATGGGATTTTCCAGGCAAGCATACTGGAATGGATTGCCATTTCCTCCTCCAGGGGACCTTCCTGACCCAGGGATCAAACCCATGACTCCTGCATTAGCAGGCGGATTCTTTACCACTGCACCACCTGGGAAGCCCTTAATATTTTGCACGATCAGTCAGATACTCTATGTTTTATTTCCTCGAGTAGGACCAGAATCAGGATTATTAACAGTACCAGTAGGTCAGAGTCAGATTTGTGGTTTCCTCCATATAAGTTAAGTCCTAAAAAAGAGATTCTATAAAATATTTTTTTCTTGTTTTCCATTATTTATGATTGTATTTCCATGTGACTAATTTCATAGTAAACAAAAATAATGCAAATGATAATAGCAGGGTTAATTAATCACTGAAATGTGTCAGCCTAAGCACTTACTTTAAATTGATTTAATAAATTTTATAAACATCTGAAAGACAAAGGCTTTAAAAAATAATGTCACATTTTATTATATATATATCAGGATGCTGTCCTGTGTTCAGTTGTGTCTGACTCTTTGTGACCCCATGGACTGTAGCCTGCCAGGATCCTCTGTCCATGGGGATTCTCCAAGCAAGAATGCTGGAGTGGGTTGCCATGCTCTCCTCCATGGGATCTTCCCAACCCAGGGACTGAACCCAGATCTCCTGCACTGCATGTGAATTCTTTACCATTTGAGCCAGCAGGAAAGCCCAAGAATACTGGATTGGGTATCCTCTTCCTTCTCCACGGGATCTTCCTGACCTAGGAACTGAACCAGGGTCTCCTGCATTGCAGGCAGATTCTTTATCAGCGGAGCTACCAGGGAAGCCCATATATATCAGGATATAGGGCATCAAATCGAGACAATTATACATATCATATGTTTCTTGAGAACAAGAACGTCTTCATTTCCTCTTCATTTTCCTCCTCTTTCTCTCTATGGTTCTTTTGGAGCTCTTCTATGTTCAAGTTTGGTACTCAAATGTAACTTCCACATCTGTCTGTTCTCTGAGTAAGATTTCTTACCTAAGTATACAGTGTTGATGATGACAGATTTGGGAAGAAGCTTGGTTTCTGCTCGATCTCTCTCTTCTCTTAACCAAGTCAATTACATGTTGACTACTACAGCTATTGCCTCTTTCCCAGCCCCACCACCTCTGTTTTATTCCAGACCCTCACTGGATTTGTATACAATTTTTTCCTGAACTAGTCTTCACAACTTGACTCATAACAATACATTCTCTTCACAGTCCCCAGAAGGCTTTTTATAACTCAGCTCTGACCATGTAACCTTCTGGTTTGAACCATGAGATGGTCCCCCATGAACACAGGTGAAAAACTAAAATTTTACCTTAACTTACAAGTCTCTATAAAATCTCACCCTTTTCCAGCTCTCCACCAGAATTTTCTCTTTGCTCACTGTAGCTCTCTGAGCTCACTGAGCTCTTGCTGCTCTACTCACGAATGCTCATATACCCGAGTCCAGTCTCTGAATGTACGTATGCCTGCTATTTTGTTACTGTTGTTTGCTTTCATTCTGAAAGCCCATCACCCTGTCTGCATCTGGGTGATCACTATTCCATCATCCTGGTTTTCCAGGACTTACCGTCCAGCCCTCATCTTTGGTCAGTTCAGGCCCACACAGTACCCTGGGCTTCCTCTATCTCACCCTTACTACTAATAATATCTGCAACTCCACAAATGACATTAACAGCTGATTCTCAGTCTTCTGCTGCCCCTAGCCAAACTGTCCTTTTATCACAATGACTCTGTGTGGTTCATCAATTCAATAACTTAGCTTCAAAAATCACTGACCTCTTTCACTGCATTTTAGCAGCTCATTTCCAAGGTGCTTTTCTTTATCTAATCATTGCCAGGGCTTCGCCTGACTCTGAAATCCTAAACTTTACTATAACATTCTCCAATCAAAACCTTCAATGCTTTTGCCCCTTTAACTCCCTTATTCTCATAACATCTCTCTCACCTCATGCCTTGTACTATTACTTTGGCTGCAACTTTTCTACCCACTACCATGACTTTGCATGCTCCTCTACTCACTTAGTCTGCTCCAACATGACCTATAATTTATCCATCAATTTGCAATTAAGATTGCAATGCTTTACTAAAACCATGAAGCAAAGATCACCAGTCCCCTCTTGAGTAACAAATCCCATAGGCTCACATCAACCCTGTTATTTCTTCACCTTTCAGTAGCATTTGCCTCTACAGGCTCCTTTTTGGTTTCTTTGTCGCTATTGTCTCCCGATCTACCTGGTTTGTCCTCCTAGTCCCCTTTACATTTTTTCCCCCAAGGAAATGTCTTCAGCCCTCTTTTCTCCCAGGCCATTTCCACACTTCTGTGGCTTCATTAATTCACACACTAGGTGACCATACAGGTGGATGTAATTGTCCAAATGTCTTCAAACTGGAAACATTACCTACATTTTATTGTATGTAAATTATGCCTAATTCTAGAATATAAACTCCTGAGATTCAACTCAGGGTGAGAGATGCACACAGACTGAAAGGAAGGAGATGGAAAAAGGTATTTCATGCAAATAGAAATGACAAGAAAATTGGGGTAGCAATATGCATATTTGACAACAAGATAGAATTTAAAACAGAGGCCAAAAGGAAAAACAAAGAAGGGAATTATATAGATGTAAAGGCCCAAGCTGAAGGAGCCACATCCATTTGGGGCAGGACAGTCACTGTGACAGAGGCAAAAGAGAGATGGCAAACAGAATGCTGACTGTGAAAACTTCTGCTCAGAAGTGACAGAATAATAACAGTTATTATCATCTCTGACTTGACCTTCGACAAATAGGAATACTGTGTGATTCCTTGCACTTGGTAATCAGACTTCAGCAGCCTCAGTTATAGGTATCTACCTGTGAACCTAAAAATAATTTTAAAAACAGTGCAAAGAAGCTTTGGAGTACCAAGGAAAAGCATTACTGTTGAGCACATGCCTTTTATTTACCAATAGAGTGTAACACCTTACATAAAGCCTTAGGTCCACTAGCTGAAAAGAGTGTCTAAAATATTTAATGTAGAGACAAATATTACAGGCATACCTCAGAGCTACTGCAGACTTGGTTCCAGACTAATGCAATGAAGAGAACATTGCAATAAAGTGGGTCACACAAATATTTTAGCTTCCCAGTGTGTATAAAAGTTCTGTTTATGCTATCCTCTAGTCTATCAAGTGTGCAATAATAGCATTATATCTAAAAAATGTACATATTTTATTGCTAAAAAGAACCAAAATGGTAACAAAGATCACTGATCACAGAGCATGATAACAAATACAATAATGAAAAAGTTTGAAATATTGCAGAAATTATAAAAATGTAACACAGAGACATGAAATGCACATAAGCTGTTGGAAAAATTAAATGACTTACTCAAAGCAGGGATGCCACAAACTTTCAATTTGTAGAAAACACAGTTTCTGTGAAGCACAATTAAGTTAGGTCTGCCTGTATAGTGCAATTAGGTAGCAGATGTTCAGAATCAGAGAATTTAGATGAAGACATTTTAAAGATCATCTCCTGTGCTTTTGTTTACAAATATATAAGGACTAGAGTGGTAAAAGACCTCCAGATCACCTTTCTGTGAACTAAGATGGATCTCTGCTTGTCCTGACCCCGTGTTCCAGAGGCCTATCCCTCCACACTTCTGGCATCTCATATCCTAATTCTGGATTGGAATGTTTAAGAAGCCAAGGATCTGAGTCATGCAATTTAAATAAATCTCCATTGGAGAGGTTAAAATTAAAGAAAAATCTGTTCCTGTTGTGAGACTTCCAATATCTGGGGAACTGACTTCTCCGGAACAATGTGTTCCCTGATGCTGATGAATAAATGAGGCCTCATTGTTCAATAGTTTATTTACAAATGAATCTATAGAAGCATAAAATTTAGAACTGTTCTCAATTAGTTATTCTTTCATGTTTAACTCACTCAAGTATTAAATCTTCCCCAATCACGAATTTCCTTTGGGAACAAATCTTCTGGTTTTGATAGTTCCCACTATTGAAAATTTTTTATTGATATTTGACCTATTTTTTCCCCTTACTTTTATCCCACTTATCCTACTTATCCTGTTTAGATCAGGCCACATCATCTTCCCCAAGTGCTTATGCTTTTCATATACGTTATGACTCATCCAAGTCATCATTTAGTCGGGCTCTCCGTATGCACTGCTTTAGTGTTTTTATGGACCTTATTCTCTTTCTAGTATAAATCTCTTGTAATGAGATACAAAGCCCCAGGAATATCACCATACTTGTAGAGACAGGGGCTTACTGTCCTTGTGTCTTTGCTATTAAGTGTAATATGGGGCACCTAAAATAAAAAAAAGATTTTCCTTTCACATCACATAGTACACTTCTGTCAATGTTTAGCCCACTAATTTTTATGTGTTTTTTTTTTTCATGTTTATTAGATTCCAACTAATAATAGGTTTTGTCTTTCAGGTCACATTTAACCAAACAAATAATTCAATGTATCCGTCAGTTTTCCTATTTAATAGCTATCATTATTCTTAATTTCTTCATCTGTTAATTGGAGATAAGAGCCTAGGATGATACTTTGCACAGACACTCAAGACTTAGCAACAAAACAACAACAGCAGATGATTAGTTTTTTTCCCCTCCTATCATTCCCATTTTTACTTCCCACCAGAGCTTTTTCTTCCTTAAATATCCCATATACTACCTAGGCTCTGCCCTCATCCCTAAGGCTTCTATTGATTGATGCGGCAGCTTTCATTAGCACCTTCCCTGGATTATGTTATTATTTCCTTTAGTTTATAGACTTTCAGCCCTATTTTCTAGCTAAGTGAAGTTTCTCTGATCCTAACAGAAAATAAATTCTTTTTGTCAGTAAATCTCAGGAGACCAGATCATGTCCTTTACTAAAATTCCAATATAACATCTGCTGAATCTTACAGTTCAAGCCAAAAAGAAGTTATTAAGCTTGTAGAGTTTGATTTGTTTTTTGTAAAGGCTGATTATATACTGCTATATCACTTGTGTTCTAACAGGTGTTCAATTTATCATCACATAATCTATTCCTTCTAGAACATGGATGCAAGTCTATTTTAAAATAATATGACTTTTTTATAATTATAAAAGCTTATTGTATAAACTGAAAAATCAAGTGAAGTACAAATAAAAAAGAAAGAGAAGGCTAGAAATTAGTGATATATTGGAGAAATAACTCTCTTAACATTTCGGTATATATTGCTCACATATATTTTATCTGAGTTGAATGTTCGAAGCTAGGTACCTTATTCCTTTTCTATTAAAACTACCCTGTCTCTTATACACATCTAGATGTGTATAAGAGACAGTATTCCTTTTCTATTAAAACAGTTCAGTAAACTTTAATGAGTATTATATTGTTTTCATTTTTTATCTTTCCTCAAGTTTCCACAATTAAATTTTTACCATATAAGTCAACAAACATTAACCTCCTAAATACAGCATGAATTTAAATCATAACTCAACAGCCAATGTAAGCACATACTGTAGCTCAATGGACTTCAAAAGAAGTCATTATAGATTTAAAAAAATATGATTTGGGTTTTTTTATTTTCTAAAATTTCTGTTTTTCATTAGAGGCTGACTTTGAAACTCATCATTACATTCTAATGATTCTCAATTTCTCCATTGCCTTGCTCTTGTTATGAATCACCAAATGTTAATAAATAATAGAAAATCCAAAATTAGCTGACATAAGGGACAATTTTGTTTTCACTTTCTTTCCATGGACAAACTTGCACTCATTTTCTTTACCTCTAATACAAAGATCCTCTTAATCTTGCAACAATCCATCCATATTTTGGTTTGGCTTTAATCTTCACCTCGCTTCTTTATTCCCATCCCCCCCCCCCCAATTCCTTTGTAATGAGTTTTTATTATGTTGAGCATGATTGTTCATCATTGATAGAAAGTTCTCCTGGTATTTCATACTTTCAGTGAATTCCAATGAAGCTGACTGAATACAGATGCTGCTTCTTTTTTATGACTCACCAAATTGGCCTATAAGTAAATCCAAAACATTCTTGAGAGGTTATATTTTAGCTTTGAAATGATTAGCAAACTCATAGACAGATGGGTGGCTCTAATCTGCTAGGAGTGCCTACATTGTTGCAAGATTTAGTATGTCTACTTACAGGGGAAGAAGTCTGTTCTACTTTTCCTTGGCTTTTTGAGACAGATGCCCATTTAGACACTTTGTTGTTGGACATTTGAGGAGTTCACTGATAGGAGTTCAATTCTTATCATACAGGGCTGCACCTACACTCCCTAATCCTCTCATTCTAGCTGGGAGGATCCTACCATACTTTGAGACTCATGAGCACAGTGACTGGATTTGCTTCTTTTCTGAATTCTCAGTGTGTGATCCAATGCTTGGCAAATAATTGACACTTGAGTTGAACTGATCAATCAGATAAGGTAAAACTCATTCCACCCCAATCTCCTTTATTCTGTACAAATCATTTCAAACAACAAACCTAACCATCATTACACCAAAGTCAACATTCAGTTCAGTTCAGTTCAGTAGAGTCGCTCAGTCGTGTCCGCTTCTTTGCGACCCCATGAATTGCCAGACCTCCCTGTCCATCACCAACTCCTGGAGTTCACTCAGACTCACGTCCATCGAGTCCATGATGCCATCCAGCCATCTCATCCTCTGTCGTCCCCTTCTTCTCCTGCCCCCAATCCCTCCCAGCATCAAAGTCTTTTCCAATGAGTCAACTCTTTGCATGAGGTGGCCAGAGTACTAGAGTTTCAGCTTCAGCATCATTCCCTCCAAAGAAATCCCAGGGCTGAACATTTGTAATTAAACTAATGGACTTGGTAAGTAGCCTTTTAGATTAGATTTCCAGCTCTACCACTGACTTGCTTTGTGAACTTGAACAAGTGTCTAAATTGCCTCAAATTTTCTGTCTACAAAATGGGAATGATCTTAGTACCTAAGTGACAGGATTGCATTTATTTGCACATTTTTCAGGATAGTGCTGTATAAATGTAAATCCATATAGTCTAAAGGTAATGGAAATGAAAAGAAGAACACAAGCATCTCTAAATACATCTGGGCATATAAATTTTGATCTGAGGAAATGCACGAGGAGTCCCTGTCTGGATAAGCACAGAGAGATAGCACACAATAAAACAATGTCATCAACACTTGTTTGATTAAATTCCATCTCTGAAATCCACTTTTGTTGGACCTCAAGCCTAAGTCCAGTCTCCCCAACAAGATTGTAAGTTCCTTGAGTGTCAAGTCTGGGTCATAAATTTCTGGGTGACACACAAAGCAGATTGGGTTAATAAATAAGAAACAAATGGACTTGTATTACTTTTATAACTTTGTTAGATTGTTTCCATACATCAGTGCTATTAACCTGAAAAATAAAAAGTGGATTGCAGGATTAACTTTTTTATTAATATAGCCCCAGTATTTCCTTCCAACCTTGGATGAATTCATTGGCTATCCACTTCATCCAAGATTGCACCAATCCCTTATTGTAGACATTTTTGCCCCTTTGGTTTCAATTCCCACTTTCTTTACCTGGAAGGCAAAGATATCAACAGCTACTGTTACATTTTTCAAATCTTCAAAAGCAGGAGAGAGTGCCAGATCCTTGAGAACAGAAGAGGTGGTCTACTCTTTGAGCACCTGATGTATAATCTTAGGTGCCCCCAGGATTTGTGATATCTGAGACCAATGAGTGGCCTCCTTGAATAAATGTTCCTGGCTTAATATATTATTGTGGAAGAAATAAACTTTTTTCCTAGTTTAAGGAGGGCATTGTTTCCTGAAATGCTATTGCTCTTATAAAACTTGGAACTAAGACAATATTTTTTAGACTAAGGTCTGATTTGGTGGTTTTGGGTACGATGTGTTGTCACTAAAGTTCTGGTGAAACAGCAGTCCTGTCTTCATTAAAAGTGGCAAGATAAGAGGTAACAGAGGAGATAGATTTGGATCAGTTCAGTTCAGGTGCTCAGTCGTGTCTGACTCTCTGCAACCCCATGGACTGCAGTACGCCAGGACTCCCTGTCCATCACCAACTCCCAGGGTTTACTCAAACTCATGTCCATTGAGTCAGTGATGCCATCCAATCATCTCAATCACTGTCATCCCCTTCTCCTCCCGCCTTCAATCTTTCCTAGCATCAGGGTCTTGTCAAATAAGTCAGTTCTTTGCACCAGGTGGCCAAAGTATTGGAGTTTCAGATTCAGCATCAGTCCTTCCAATGAATATTCAGGACTGGTTTCCTTTAGGATAGACCGGTTGGATCTCCTTGCTGTCCAAGGGACTCTCAAGAGTCTTCTCCAACACCACAGTTCAAAAGCATCAATTCTTCGGGGCTCAGCTTTCTTTATAGTCCAACTCTCACACCCATATCTGACTACTAGAAAAACCATAGCTTTGACTAGACAGACCTTTGTTGGCAAAATAATGTCTCTGCTTTTTAATATGCTGCCTAGGTTGGTCATAACTTTTCTTCTAAGGAACAAGCGTCTTTTAATTTCATGGCAACAGTCATCATCTGCAGTGATTTTGGAGCCCCCCCAAATAAAGTCTGTCACTGTTTCCATTATTTCTCCATCTATTTCCCATGAAGTGATGGGACCGGATACCATGATCTTAGTTTTCTGAATGTTAAGTATTAAGTCAACTTTTTCAGTCTCCTCTTTCACTTTCATCAAGAGGCTCTTTAGTTCTTCTTCACTTTCTGCCATAAGGGTGGTATCATCTGCATATCTGACTTTATTGATATTTCTCCCGGCAATCTTGATTCCAGCTTGTGCTTCATCCAGCTCAGCATTTCTCAAGATGTACTCTGCATATAAGTTAGACAAGCAGGGTGGCAATATACAGCCTTGACGTACTCCTTTCTTGATTTGGAACCAGTCTGCTGTTCCATGTCCAGTTCGAACTGTTGCTTCCTGACCTGCATGCAGATTTCTCAGGAGGTAGGTCAGGTGGTCTGGTATTCCCATCTCTTTAAGAATTTCCCACAGTTTATTGTGATCTACACAGTCAAAGGCTTTGGCATAGTCCATAAAGCAGAAGTAAATGTTTTTCTGAAACTTTCTCACTTTTTCAATGATCTAATAGATATTGGTAATTTGATCTCTGGTTCCTCTACCTTTTCTAAATCCAGCCTGAACATCTGGAAGTTCATGGTTCACGTACTGCTGAAGCCTGGCTTGGAGAATTTTGAGCATTACTTTACTAGCATGTGAGATGAGTGAAATTGTGTGGTAGCTTGAGCATTTTTTTGCATTGCCTTTCTTTGGGATTGGAATGAAAACTGATCTTTTCCAGTCCTGTGGCCACTGCTGAATTTTCCAAATTTGCTGACATATTGAGTGTAGCACTTTCACAGCATCATCTTTCAGGATTTGAAATAGCTCAACTGGAATTCCATCACTTCCACTACCTTTGTTCATAGTGATGCTTCCTAGGCCCACTTGACTTTGCATTCCAGGATGTCTGGCTCTAGGTGAATGATCACACCATCATGATTATCTGGGTCATGAAGATCTTTTTTACATTGTTCTTCTGTGTATTCTTGCCACCTCTTAATATATTCTGCTTCTGTTGGGTCCCTACAATTTCTGTTCTTTATTGAACCCATCTTTGCATGAAATGTTCCCTTGGTATCTCTAATTTTCTTGAGGAGATCTCTAGTCTTTCCAATTCTATTGTTTTCCTCTATTTCTTTGCATTGATCACTGAGCAAGGCTTTCTTATCTTGCCTTGCTATTCTTTGGAATTCTGCATTCAAAAGGGTATATATTTCCTTTTCTCCTTTGCCTTTCCCTTCTCTCCTTTGTCTTTCCCTTCTCTTCTTTTCACAGCTATTTGTAAGGCCTCCTCAAGACAACCATTTTGCCTTTTTGCATTTCTTTTTCTTGGGGATAGTCTTGATCCCTGCCTGCTGTACAATGTCATGAATCTCCGTCCATAGTTCTTCAGACACTCTGTCTATAAGATCTAATCCCTTGAATCCATTGTATAATCTCAAGAGATTTGATTTAGGTCATACCTGAATGATCTAGTGGTTTTCCCTACTCTCTTCAATTTATGTCTGAATTTGGCAATAAGGAGTTCATGATCTGAGCTATAATCAGCTCCCGGTCTTGTTTTTGCTGATAGAGCTTCTCCATCTTTGGCTGCAAAGAATATAATCAATCTGATTTCAGTGTTGACCATCTGGTGATGTCCATGTGTAGAGCCTTCTCTTGTGTTGTTGGAAGAGGGTGTTTACTATGACCAGTGTGTTCTCTTGGCAAAACTGTATTAGCCTTTACCCTGCTTCATTCTGTACTCCAAGGCCAACTTTGCCTGTTACTCCAGATATTTCTTGACTTCCTACTTTTGCATTCCAGTCTCCTATAATGAAAAGGATGTCCTTTTTGGGTGTTAATTGTAGAAGATCTTGTAGGTCTTCATAGAACCATTCAACTTCAGCTTCTTCAGCATCACTGGTTGGGGCATAGACTTGGATTACTGTGATATTGAATGGTTTGCCTTGGAGATGAACAGAGATCATTTTGTCATTTTTGAGACTGCATCCTAGTATTGCATTTCGGACTCTTTTGTTGACTGTGATGGCTACTCCATTTCTTCTAAGGGATTCTTGCCCACGATAGTAGATATAATGGTCATCTGAGTTAAATTCACCCATTCCAGTCTACTTTGGACTTCCCTGGTGGCTCAGACGAAGCGTCTTGCTTACAGTGTGGGAGACCTGGGTTTGATCCTGGGTCGGGAAGAGCCTCTGGAGAAGGAAATGGCAACCCACTGCAGTACTCTTGCCTGGAAAATCCCATAGACAAAGGAGCATGGTGGGCTACAGTCCACTGGGTCGCAAAGAGTCAGACACGACTGAGCGGCTTCACTTTCACTTCTGGTTTGCTGACTCCTAAAATGTCAATGTTTGCTCTTGCCATCTCTTATTTGACCGCTTCCAAATTGCCTTGAATAATGGACCTAACATTCTAGGTTTCTATGCAATATTGCTCTTTACAGTATCAGACTTTACTTCCATCACCAGTCACATCCACAACTGTTTGTTGTTTTTGCTTTGGTTCCGTCTCTTCATTCTTTCTGGAGTTTTTTCTTTCTCCACTGATCTCCAGATGCATAATGGGCACCTACCGACCTGGAGACTTCATCTTTCAGTGTCCTATTTTTTTTTGCCTTTTCATACTGTTCATGGGGTTCTCATGATGTTGGATTATCATGGGGTTTGGATATAACAAATTAAATTTAAACTAGAAGGTTTAAAGCAGATTTCTAGGTGGCCAGGATAACCTGTTCTCTGAAGAGTTTTTAGTGGGCTCAGTCAGAGGCTTTCAAAATGGTCTTCCTTTGATTCAACAAAGATGTTTGTCTGTTTTGGACAATAGTTTTCCCCTTTAATTTGCCTATTGTTAAATAAAGTCATCTTTTCTGAGAGCTGGCATTCAGGAGGCATTGACATCTTGTGAGTTAAACTCTTCTGTGGTCTCTGTCCCCATTCCCTGAGCTAAAGCCAGCCTGAAGTCCCCTCTGATGTATAAATCTCCTTTGCTAATCTGAAATGTATTTGGCCCCTTTGGGCTCACCATGGAATTTCCCTAACTTGTGAATCCAGCTCTCCCTGGTAGTCATTCATCAAAAGGATCCATTTTTTTTCTCCTCAAGGAGATCAGATTTGTACTTTTCTGTTATTAAAAAATGGTCATTCAGATGAAAAGGCCACTGATCATTAAACACCAGAGCAACTGCCAAAGGAAGGTATGGCTTTGGCTCCAGAGAGACTCCTCAGGTTCCAGAGCCATACCTGAGGTAACTTACAGAGTCCTGTCACAGTGGAGGGCCAGGACAGGGCCTTCATGAATAGCAGTGTCCAAGCTTCAGGGCCACAGAGTTCACCTGGGAGATGAATAACCCCAGGGCCAGAAAGTGTCTGAGGACTAAGGCAGGACTTCACTTCAGTTCAGTTTCAGCTCAGTAGTTCAGTCGTGTCCGACTCTTTGCGACCCCGTGAATTGCAGCACGCCAGGCCTCCCTGTCCATCACCATCTCCCGGAGTTCACTCAGACCCATGGCCATCGAGTCGGTGATGCCATCCAGCCATCTCATCCTCTGTCATCCCCTTTTCCCCCTGTCCGGACTTCATTTAGAATTCTACAAAGCTTTGCACTAGCAAGTCTAGGAATACTGGGTGAAATTATCCCCAAACTGAGTCAAACAAACTGACTCCATTGGATAAAGGTGCTAGAATATGGTGCTCTCCTTGTTCTACTTTGTCCCCAGTGTGGACTGGTGGCTTTTCACTTAGTACATATTTCTCTAAATTTGAACCCTGATCTTTATATATTCTGCCTATACATATGCACATGTGTTTGTCTCTGACTTTTTCTAGATGTAATATTTGCAGAGTGTTGAAGAAGCAAAATAATGTGATCCATTCAATTTTGTGTCTCAATTTTCAGAAAGTCTGTGCTTCTTCCCTTTCAGTTTGGACTATGTGAACAGGTCACTCCCAGAGTAAAGCTTTTAGGCAGCTGTTTCCTTCAGGAGCAGACAGAGTAGGAGGTAATCTCTTTGATTCTTTTCTCTCTTGCTTCTTCTGCTTCTTTTATATCTTTTCCTATTTCTATCACTTTTCTTCACAGCATATGGGAAATGAAGATTCAGCAGTCACTCTTTAATGCAGACAATATAAAACCTAAACATGACAACCCACAGCCTACAGAGGAGACAAAAATGAGTTCAATAAAACATGAGGAAAAGGAAAATGGAACATAAACACAGAACAAACCTCAATTCTCCAGAAACCGGTCTTTTTTAGCTATGTATGATTAAGTCTTGCTTCCTGGACATGACTACTGTAAAATGGAGAAAAACATACCCATGGAAGAGAGATAATTAAATTACCTTTTGACTCTAATCCTATTATTTTAATATATATTTTTAAAAGGCTATTCATTATTGTTGTTTTCCTCTATTTCTTTGCATTGATCACTGAAGAAGGCTTTCTTATCTCTTCTTGCTATTCTTCGGAACTCTGCATTCAGGTGCTTATATCTTTCCTTTTCTCCTTTGCTTTTCGCCTCTCTTCTTTTCACAGCTATTTGTAAGGCCTCCCCAGACAGCCATTTTGCTTTTTTGCATTTCTTTTCCATGGGGATGGTCTTGATCCCTGTCTCCCGTACAATGTCACGAACCTCATTCCATAGTTCTTCAGGCACTCTATCTATCAGATCTAGGCCCTTAAATCTATTCCTCACTTCCACTGTATAATCATAAGGGATTTGATTTAGGTCATACCTGAATGGTCTAGCAGTTTTCCCTACTTTCTTCAATTTGAGTCTGAATTTGGTAATAAGGAGTTCATGATCTGAGCCACAGTCAGCTCCTGGTCTTATTTTTGTTGACTGTATAGAGCTTCTCCATCTTTGGCTGCATAGAATATAATCAATCTGATTTCGGTGTTGACCATCTGGTGATGTCCACGTGTAGTCTTCTCTTGTGTTGTTGGAAGAGGGTGTTTGCTATGACCAGTGCATTTTCTTGGCAAAACTCTATTAGTCTTTGCCCTGCTTCATTCCGCATTCCAAGGCTAAATTTGCCTGTTACTCCAGGTGTTTCTTGACTTCCTGCTTTAGCATTCAAACCCCCTATAATGAAAGGGACATCTTTTGGGGGGTGTTAGTTCTAAAAGGTCTTATAGGTCTTCACAGAACCGTTCAACTTCAGCTTCTTCAGCATTACTGGTTGGGGCATAGACTTGGATAACTGTGATATTGAATGGTTTGCCTTGGAGACAAACAGAGATCATTCTGTTGTTTTTGAGATTGCATCCAAGTAGTGCATTTCGGACTCTTTTATTGGCCATGATGACTACTCTATTTCTTCTGAGGGATTCCTGCCCGCAGTAGTAGATACAATGGTCATCTGAGTTGAATTCACCCATTCCAGTCCATTTTAGTTTGCTGATTCCTAGAATGTTGATGTTCACTCTTGCCATCTCATTTGACTGCTTTCAATTTGCCTTGATTCATGGACCTGACAGTCCAGGTTCCTTTGCAATATTGCTCTTTACAGCATCAGATCTTGCTTCTATCACCAGTCACATCCACAGCTGGGTATTGTTTTTGCTTTGGCTCCATCCCTTCGCTCTTTCTGTAGTTAATTCTCCTCTGATCTCCAGTAGCATATTGGGCACCTACTGACCTGGGGAGTTCCTCTTTCAGTATCCTATCATTTTGCCTTTTCATACTGTTCATGGTGTTCTCAAGGCAAGAATACTGAAGTGGTTTGCCATTCCCTTCTCCAGTGGACCACATTCTGTCAGACCTCTCCACCATGACCCGCCCATTTTGGGTTGCCCCATGGGCATGGCTTAGTTTCATTGAGTGAGCCAAGGCTGTGGTCCTAGTGTGATTAGATTGACTAGTTTTCTGTGAGTATGGTTTCAGTGTATCTGCCTTCTGATGCCCTCTTGCAACACCTGCCATCTTACTTGGGTTTCTCTTACCTTGGGTGTGGGGTATCTCTTCACGGCTGCTCCAGCAAAGCACAGCCACTGCTCCTTACCTTGAATGAGGGGTATCTCCTCACCACCACCCTTCCTGACCTCCAATGTGGGATGGCTCCTCTAGGCCCTCCTGCAGTAAATAAATGTTTAAGTGGAAATATTTATATAGGTTATTGATGAGAGTATGTTATAAGCCAACGATTACGATTAAAGGAAACAAAGGAAAAGAAATGCATTGATAAGACAGCAAGGGCATAATTCAAAAGTAGTCTGGGATGATCTGACTAATCCAAGCATGAATGTCAATGCTCTGTGCTTAAGATGGAGTTTCAGAAATCAATGTGATATGGAATCTCAGGATAGTTTAAGTCAAAAAGCTGCATTTAACTATCAGAAAATGATGTGTGTGGTTACTATAATAGATAATGGATATATTACATCTAATATATTAATTATATATATCATCATCATCATCATTATCATCAGATATGACTAAACAATTTATTGGAAACTTCAGTTGGAAGTGGTTGGACAGCATTTTAAGGCACTAGCTCTTTGTATAACCATAACCAAATCCTATTCATGGGGAAGCCTGAATTGCGTCACCATGATCAAACACAGTGGCCCCTCAAACAATTCCCATGTCTAAGTTAAAACAAAGATCCAAAGGCAAACGATCAAAGGGAAGAGGTAATATTTGAAAAGACTCTTAATATAGGAGAACAGTCACTAAGTATTCTCACAGTCATTCATAATAGGGTCCAATACCATTTATTTGATAACTATGCTACTAGGGAAAGAGAGTTGCCAAGAATCTTCGAGTGTAAGAGAACATTTGTTCTGAAGTCATTCCAGTTACTACTGTCCAACCAAACAGATGTGGTCCCATATTCAGTATGGGGACTTAAGGGAATCTGGTGTAAATGAATTTGAATGAAAGGCCACCCCTAGAAGTTAAGTGATTTTATCTGATGTTTATTTTCTTAGACCTGAAATGTGTAGCTTAAATAGACATACTTAGAGCTTGATTGGCAAAAATCCAAGATACTCTTGATTTCTTGGTTACAAATATAATGTTCTGTGTCTCCACTGTTGAACAGCAACTATATTTATTCTTGATATTCAGATAAATTACCTCAGCCAGTTCAATAAAATGTAATGTGTAGCCCCTTTTAGGGACAGGTATGAGGATAACACTGTTTGTCAGTCAATGAATTCAAGTTTCAAATATTATATTATTTTTCTGATAATTTAATGTTATAAGTCACTTAGATTGCACAATGTCTATCTATATGTCACATTCAGTATGTGACTCAGACTGTCTTATACCTTTATGTAAACATATGACAGTGCTCTAAGTATGGGAAGGAAGGAAAATGACAGATGCTACAATAGGTGTTATATTTAAGGTGACCATGTATCTTGGTTTCCCCGGGACCGTCCATCTCTCATTTTGTAGAATTGTCCCAGCAATCTATTTCTCTTGGATTTTTTCATTTTCAAAGAAAGCATCATTAATATTAACATTGAACTACTTGTAAATGAGTTTGGTGGTCATTCACACAATACACGCAACTTCCATCATGATCTCATGCAATATATACTGATTCAGAGCCATTTTGGATATTTGCTCAGAGACCCAGGAAAACCTGTTGATAATATAAAGTCAGACGTATTAAAAGTGTCACAAATGGGATAAACACTGCCTTGGCAGAGCCTCAGTAATGACTCCAAAGATAGAATTCAAGGAATGCCATAGAGAATATTGGGGGCTGTGTTTATTCACAGTGATTTTAGAGAAGTTGGTAACCAAAGTCTCTGAGAGGAGGTTACCACATTTTGTAAACTACAGATTTCCTGGAATTGCCAGAGGTCTTATTTTGGAATGCAGTAGTCTAGGAAGACTTTCTATCATTGTGCCTTATCCTGAAACATTCAGATATGAAATAGGTGGTTTTAAAACAACTTTGATACATTGTGCTGAGTGTAATGGTTTGCTATAACTTACTCTGTTGCCTCAAAAATATTTTGAAAATTGTAATTTGTCTTTCATTTCTCTACACAATGCAGTGAGCAACTACCTTTTAAGGCCAATCTGTACAGTAGCACTAATTTGTCCATCAAATTCAAATTTCAAACAGTATATAAATTTAGTTATTTTAGTGCTAGTTTTTATTCTTTAAATTTCCCATTGTGTGTGTGTGCATGTGCACATGCTCAGTTGCACATGTCTGACTCTTTGGGGCATGGACTGCAGCCAGCCAGGCTCCTCTGCCCATGGAATTTTCATTTTAATAAGATAAAATCATATGTATTTCTGCTTATATTGAGATGAACTATTTTTATTTTTATCCTTGTTTTCAGATCCTGGTATTCAGACAATAGAAGATACAAATAGCATCATACATGATCATGTACCTTGTTCCGTAAACTTGTACCCCAAACTTGCATGACATTGTTTTCCAGTTAGTATTTTAAATGAGGCTTCAAGGGGTTATTCTGAACTTCTTTAACTCCAACTTCACTTGGATAATATGGATCATAGATGAGAACAGTGAATATTGTGGACATTAGCACATAACCATAATTCATTTCTTTGGAACAAAATTTTCTTCAGATACTAACTTGCATGGGATAACACATTAGAAATATAATTAGATATAAAATAAATATAATTTTTACAAAATAAAAAATGTACTAAGAGTGTTTTAAAGACAAAAGTACAAACATCAGCCTAAGGAGAACAGAGCCAAACTGTGGTAGAACAATTCCTTTTACTCTATGAATAGATTCCTGTTGAGCTTTGAGCCTTTATGGTCTAGGATTATCTGTGTGCATGTGCTTAGTCAGTCCATCATGTCCAACTCTTTGTAATCCCATGGACTATAGTCTGATGGGCTCCTCTGTCAGTGGGGATTCTCCAGGCAAGAATACTGGAGTTGGTTGCCATGCCCTCCCACAAGGGATCTTCCCAACCCAGGGATTGAACCCAGGTCTCCTGCATTGCAAGTGGATTCTTTACCATCTGAGCCACCAGGGAAGCCCATGAATATTGAGTGGGTAGCCTAACCTTTCTCCAGGGGCTCTTCCCGACCCAGGAATCAAACCAGGGGTCTTCAGCATTGCAGACAGATTCTCTACCAATTGAGTTACCAAAGCAGCCCCTAGGATTGTCCACATTACAGCAAACCAAAAATCTATTCACTTTAGAGATGAGGTAGTCTACTTAGACTAGTCTATTTAGACTAGATAATTATAATCAATAAATTGTAAAAAGAAATAAAAGAATGTAAAAACCATCTTAATGGAAACACATATTTGTATTAATGAAGAATCTTGTCACTGTGACCCAATAATTTCCCATTCCACTTTCTACCTGTAAGAGAAGCTTGAGCGTTCTTTGTGGAACTATCCCACTCTGTCTTTGATGTTTGTGAAGCTTGATGTTGAATCTGCCACCATATTAATAAGCATTGGAATCAAGACAGACTCAGTTTAGTTCAGTTCAGTCACTCAGTCGTGTCTGACTCTTTGCAACCCCATGAATCGCAGCATGCCAGGCCTCCCTGTCCATCACCAACTCCCGAAGTTCACTCAGACTCACGTCCATCTAGTCAGTGATGCCATCTAGCCATCCCATCCTCTGTCATCCCCTTCTCCTCCTGCCCCCAATCCCTCCCAGCATCGGAGTCTTTTCCAATGAGTCAACTCTTCGCATGAGGTGGCCAAAGTACTGGAGTTTCAGCTTCAGTATCATTCCCTCCAAAGACAGACTAGGCAGCATCTAATTCCTTGGCCCCACTGACTAGTCCAGATAAGAAAGCAATATACCTTGCTCCTCTATATACTGATAATGGCAAACTTGACAAAGTTTACCATAAGATTGAAATTTGTCTCTCCACTTTTTTCTCATATGTCTTAGGCCTCTTTTTCTTCCTTATCCAACCAGTCTAATTTTAAAGGCATTTGGGAAATGTATTATTATATATGCTCTCTACTCACATTCAAGGAATATTTACATGTTGTGCTGGAGTCTTTTCTCTCAGTCTGTACAACTGGTGTTGTGCCTTAAGACAGTTATTTCTGATCTGGGCAAAAAGCCTTTTGCCAACTTTGATATGAAAAAAGCCTTTTGCCAACTTTGATATGAATATACTGTTCTTCAAAAAAATATTTCTCAAATTCTTGCTATATGGATTCTGCATAATAATTTTTGGAATTCTTGTGCATTATTACTTTTTATTGTTCTCATTTCATAAAAAAAAAATCTAGAAAAGCTAAAAGATAATGAATTAAGCATATTTGTCCAGATCATCATGGAGATGTGTATAAGAGACAGCCTTGTATTATGTATTTTTTCTTTCTCTCTCATTTATTGTTTATATATGGGAGTATAAATATATTTCTACAAGTTTTACAAATTTAAAAAGAATTTTATAAACTATATGTTATGTTATTTTCTATTATCTTATATTTCTCTTGTATATTTCTATTGCTTTCTATTTCCTATTATATTATACATTGAGGACCATAAGCATAATAAATCAAATGCATGCATTTGTATTAAGTCACAAATGTGCTCACATCATTTTTTGCATTTGTTTCTTAATTAATAATAATTTAATCTCCCTTAATTCATTCTTTGCCTTATTGTCTGCTGAACACTTTCTTTTACAAGATATAATGTCTCAGGTCAGTTGGTGGCTGTATTTTGTTCCTATTTTAGTTCCTACTGTCAAAAAAATATCAGGTTGGCCCTGATATAAGATGGGATTTGTACATTCTCTGACTACCTGATCTGTGTAAATATATCTGCTGTAGATATATCATGTAAATAAAAAGCTATAACATAAAAATCTACCCTGGAAGTGGGATTCTTTCTGCCTCTAT
This sequence comes from Cephalophus harveyi, assembly GCA_006410635.1. NCBI lineage: Eukaryota > Metazoa > Chordata > Mammalia > Artiodactyla > Bovidae > Cephalophus > Cephalophus harveyi. The sequence goes on along the minus strand of SJYT01073219.1, from coordinate 366,106 downwards.
AAATACTCTAGGTAACACCTATAAGTCTTAGAAAATAAGTCTGTGCTTCTGCCACATGGCAAATTGGAATATGTAGAAAATAAAAAGACTAATTGGGAAAACATTCTGGATGTGACAAGATGGAGAAATCGTGCAGCGAACAAACAGCATAACGGTTTTAAGTTCACTTTTGTCTGTCTGTCTCTAACCTCTTAATTATTGATACATGTAGATTAGGAATTAATATTTGTGTTTGTTGTAGCAGAGCAGACAAATAGAATGCACCAATCCAGGTGATTCATTCTAGTAATAAAAGTTCCTTCTAAACACTGGCAGTAACTAGATTTTCCCCAACTAAATTCTTAGTATTGTTGTTCAGGGTTTCATTTTCATATGTGTTTTGGTCACCATTTGGAAGAGACTTGAATCAGGTCCCAAAAGCCAGATGATGTCTTAAAATTGCAATTTCCCTGATTAAAACAAACAAACAAAAAAAGGATCAGTTAAAGCAAAATAAGAATTTCTTATTCAGTGTAATTCAGTTCAAGTTAACATAAGCTATACTCAGTAAGTATTTCTTGTTTCCCAACTCTAACACAACTCACATAGTGACTTGATATCAATTTGCAATCAGACATATGCTTATATTCATACATCCTAATAAGATAAAAGAACATCATATTATCAGTCATACGTTATTTACTTCCCCATCTTACTTTCTGGCTGGACCTCCCTGATGACTCAGATGGAAAAAACTTGCCTGTCAATATAGGATACCCAGGTTCCATCCATAGGTTGAGAAGATCCTCTACAGAAGGAAATCACTACCCACTACAATACTCTTGCCTGTGAAATCCCATGGACAGGGGAACCTGGCAGGGTACTGTCTTTGGGGTCACAGAGTCAGACACGACTTAATGACTTTCACTTTTACTTTACTATCTGGCAATTTCTTTTCTTTTTTAAACTAAGTCCATTATCATTTTATCTCCGTGTAATGCTTCTTCTCAAGGACTCTTTTCAGAGCAAACTCTGGGCTACTTGACACAACTGCCTAATGAAAACTGTTTAACCCAGGGATAGATATTCAGCTCAAAACAGACACAGTGGAAACACTTGTTCCCAGGAGTTAGGAATGAAAACACAAAAGTTACCACTGATAATATTCACTTTAAGAGAACACAGGGATGTAAATGCTACAAAGGAAGGAACAAGACAGATTAAGAAAGAGGGGCAATGAGACAAGACAAATAGCCTCAGATAAAGAGAAACAAAGCTCAGAGAAAAATGACTCTGGTTCCTGAAATTTTGCCAGTTCCTTAACTAATGACATAGTAAAGCCAGGCTGAACTTTGTTCTCAGATTCTCTTTGACTCTTCTGTAACCTTCCAACAAACTTTCTATTTGTCTTTAGCTCACTGGGGTAAGTTTTTGTTCCTGGTAATGAAGAAGCTCTAAGAAAGGCAGTAACTTTATTTCTTTATATTTCCTTTATATAATCATTGTGTTTTTATGAAAAATTCTTATTCTGATTCCTCAGTATTTCTTATTGACTTCAGTGGCTAGTAATCAATGTTCACGTTCATATCTCATAAACCTGCCTGATGTCAAATTATCATTCCCATTATACACTGTTGGCTACTCAAAGATATCTCTCATATTTAAACGTTTTTCTATAAAAATCTACTCTTTTAATTTTCTGAATATAAATATAGAATGTGTCCAAAAATAATTTTTAAATGAATGAATTGAGCTTTGATAAATAACCTAATCCACTAAAAATAGAATTTATTTTAACTTATTCTCACTTTCACATCAGTATTTATATTGAAGTTGAAATTTTCCATGAATTCTTACAACATGAACTACCATGTGGGGAAAAAAAAAACAACAAAATTCTACTCAATAAAGATTTTTAAACTGAGAAAAAAATGGCATCAGATTGCTCCTGTTGGGTATTATGAAAAAGTTTTTATTTATATATACTGAGTAATAGTAGAAGAAAGAACAAGCATATAAGGTAGAGTAATGGAAAAATGAAGAAGAATAAAGGTAAGAGTTGTTTGCAGTTGCATTGCTTATACTCCATGAAATTATTATAAATTACATTTTATATCTAAAAAATACCATAATATTCATTTCTTTCAAACTATCATTTTGAAAGCTAACATTTTGCAGTTGAATGAACTGAGTTTAAGGAAACATGATTTACTTTCTAAAGATCACGGAACTCATTTTTAATAGAAGACAGTCTCTTTATTCTTTGTCCAGAGTGTTTCTACCTTGTAATTCTATTGTAACCTGAAAAAAATCATAATTCTACTTGCCACATTTTCCTGTTCATACTCTTTCAGTCCATCACTGACTTTAGACATCTGTGACTTAAAATTCTCATGCAATAATAGGGAAAAAACCAACAATGTTGGCTTCTGATTCATCATGTGGTACATGAAAATTAAAATATTCTATCATATTTGTATTGGTAATCATTTTGTTATTACCATAAAATGAGGGAAAATGTATTTACATCATTTTAGTACTATTGAAATGCCAGAAGTTATCATAATAGGAAAGATAATTATGTATTCTTGCTATATGGTACAAACAGAATATCTGTTTAGAATTACAAGGCACAGAGAATATAAGCATAAGCATCAAGTTGCTCAGTTCCTATAAATCGATTGCATTTTTGCAAGCATCAAATCAATGCATTTCTTCTTTCAAATCTACTAATTTATGGTAATCTGTACTGCTAGCAGGCTCTCTGAATATTTTTGCATATTAAATGCATTTGGATAATACAAGAGCTGTTTTCTCATCATTAAAGTAAGGGAGCTCTTTTTTCTTTAATAATAAAAATAAGATATTAAATACAGTTCAAAATATTTCCCAACAGATCATTCTTCAAGAGGAAAAATGACTTCAATATTCAAATGGGAAAAAAGAAAAAAATTCTGAAAACCCCAGCTCTTTCATTTCCATTTTCCAAAGTAGTCCATGGTTTATATGGAAGAGTGTGTATTATTTCCTCATTTCACATGTGTACTGTTCTTTTGCACTTACTGCAGAAGCTATGTAAATTTCTAAAGACTGTGACTCTGGCAGGAAAATGACAAGAAATAGACCCTTGTAATTCCCAAGTCACTAGGTTCCCTAAGATTGCCTTCTTTGTCCCAAGGTCTCAGGTTAGTGCCTGCTCTGCCAAACGCAAAATTCACAGTTTGACATTCTTCAATGGAAATATAGCTTGTGACAAGCAAGAAAGGATGTACTGGAAGTTATTTCCCTGAAATTAAAAATATTGCCACCAGAGGAATATATGTTTCAGTAGTATTGATGAAATATGCATAGATAGATAGACAGATAAAACATAATTATGTAGAATAGATATAACTAAAGCTAAGAGGTTTTTTCTTTTAAAGATATTTATCTTAGTGATGATCAACTCAAGAGATTATTACCTAATTTTCTGATATAAATGATAATGCTCTTTATAAACAAACCATTTCCATCATCTCCAATATCAATTTGCTGTCAGGATGTAAGTTCTCCCTGTGATTATGACATAGTGTAAAATCACAAGAGGATTTCTACTGCAGATAATCATTTTCAAATGAACACATGATTAACCAAAGTCCACAATGCCCTCCACATGATGGTATGAATTGTGGAAAGCAAATAAATATATAATTCAATACCTAACTCAGAACCCTGGAGAAAGAAATAGCAACCCACTCCAATATTCTTGCCTGGAATATCCCATGGATAGAGGAGCCTGGTGGGCTACAGTCCATGGGGTCTCAAAGAGTCGGACATGAACTGAGTGACTGAGCACAATAACTAATATTGCATAGTAATAATACAGTTACACACCAAAACATTAAGAAAAAGAATTACATTCTGAGCATCAGAAAGATTTATGCTTTCCCCATCCTTACAGTAGTTGAAGACTGAAGAACTGCAGAGACTATACTTACATGAAGGTTCAGATTCACTTTCTTCACATGAAATCTTCCAACAGATATGGGAGTTACTTGCCACTAAGAACAAATAAGTTATGATGATCATTTTAACAAGTGAGCATAAATAATTAAAAGTTAATTTAAAAGGGTAAAAACTCTGTATATTGATCATGAAGAGGTTGTTTTCTCTTTCTTTCATATCCCAGAAATTTTTGGTTTTAAACCACTACAACAACTTTGTGTTTAGCTTTGACTATCACTGAAAATTCTGATTCTTAAAATTCTGCAGTAAATTATAAGGTTAGTCTTCTGTATGCTGGATACTCTTGCTCAATTATGTTACTGGGTCCTGAGGATTCTCCTAAGGTTGGACCCATTTTGCATCTTGCTGATACCTATTCAAGAGGGTAGCCACAATCTTAAGTGCAATGTGAGTGTGGAAGATCAGGTAGATGGAGAGAAGAAATCAAAATCAGCATATCAAGGTAATATGATTTTGAAGTCTTTAGTAGGGAACTCCCGAATGATTCACGTACTCTTCTCAAAAGAATTAGTCTTTCTTATCTTCAGCACAATAGAAAGAAGCCAGAAACACTATCACAATCAACAGAAAGGACAGAAAAGAAAAGTTATAAGCAACCAAGAGACACTTAACTATTTTTCTTCTTTTCCTTATCTAAATCCAATTATCCTAGAAGATGAAGGAAGAAAATGTGCATGTCTCATATATAGACAATACCCCCTCCCCTCAAAGCTGTGAAAAGGAAAGAATAAAATAACAGACCACATTCCTATAAATGTTGATGCTCAGTGTAGGGGAGAAGGGCTCATATTTAAATTTGCATATGAGATAATAATTCATAATTAAAGACTCTGATGCTGGGAGAAATTGGGGGCAGGAGGAAAAGGGGACAACAGAGGAGGAAATGGCTGGATGGAATCACCGACTCTATGGACGTGAGTTTGAGTGAACTCCAGGAGTTGGTGATGGACAGGGAGGCCTGGCGTGCTGCCATTCATGGGGTCGCAAAGAGTCAGACATGACTGAGTGACTGAACTGAACTGAACTGAACTGAAGACTTTTTTATGTAACCAAAAACACTAGGGAAATTATGGTATCTCCTACACTATTCATAACATAGTCCACCCAATAATGAAGCAAAAGAACTCAGAGCAGAGTGAGGGTGAGTGGATAAAAATAATATCTTTATTTTTGTTTTTATAACTAACCTGAAGTTCAGACTGTTCAATAAATTGTTATAGAATTTTTCCAAAAGAATAATACATGATTTTCTGTTCTAAATTTGCGAATATTTGAAGTGATTTATGTATTTTCTTTGAAGTAAGCTTTAAAAATATTCTGTTTCTTCACAATCATTTCACAAAGACTGTTTAGTGCAAAGAGTATTCAATTAGAAGTTGGCAAACCAGCATTCTAACCATAGCTTTGTCACTATGAAACTCTATGGTCTTTGACAAGATTAAATCTCCCTTAGTCTCAGTTTGCACATCTTAAAAAATGAGGGGATTGCATGTAAGGAATTTTCATTGCTAACACTAAATAAGGGGATTGTGTGTAAGGAATTTTCGTTGCTAACATTTTATAATCCAACTTAATTCTTTATATAATGGATAGCAAATGACATTGAAGAAATAAAAGCACAAGGCAATTATAAAGCTAGTAGTCTTTGATCTTAAATGTGTAGTTTTATTAATGCTTTTACAAATGTGGACAAGAAAATACAGTTGTCTAGTAATTTATGGGAATTTATGTTAATCACTGTATATTTTGATTGATTAATTATGAATATTGCATCTGTAGTTATTGAAATAAAAGAGACAAATATAAAATATGAATCCCTTCCATAAAAAGAAGTCACCACCACCTAAGCATAATTGAAGAATCCAAAGAATAAACTTTAGCTCAGCAAAATGATATAAACCTTATGAACAAGCAGTATGAAATTACTTCAAATTAGGTTGCATAGCAAAGAACAGCTATAAGACTTTATATATAAAATAGAATGGAGTAATCACAAAAAACATCAAAGAAAGTAATATGAGGATTTTGCTAAAGACAAGTGACAATTAGATATAGCAAAGGTCAGTGAATGAAAGCATTGCATAAACAAAAGCATGAATCCTGGGAACCAGATATGCATTGAAAGAATGATTTTTTTCTTTTACAACTTCATAACTTGGGCAGTTCTGGTTCCAGTTGTCATGGGAAAGTGTTTATTGGGACTTAACCATCATAAACAAAGTAATATCATTCGGGATTGGGAGCTAATATACACCCATGGTGGATTCATGTCAATGTATGGCAAAACCAATATGGTATTGTAAAGTAAAATAAAGTAAAAATAAAATTAAAAAAAAAATAAAAAAAATGTTTCTAATTTTTTAAATATTAAAGTAATTTTAAACAAAACAAAATATATATATATATTACATGAAACAGCAGCTGTTCAGGTCTGGGACACAAAAGGGTCCAGGTCTGTAAACCATTTGATAAGGAAGCATGTAAGCTGGTGTATGCACAGTGTAACTTTCTGGCTCAGAATCTGTTTCCTACAGTAGCACAGACAAGTAGAATTCTGGCTGAGTTCAGCAATCTCAACGGCAGAAGAAACATGTTAAGAGTTTGGGAGTCTAGAGATGAATAAGATTTCAAATCATGGGTCTGGAGAGAAAAGAGCAAACAGAGAGTACTAAAATTTTGCATAAAACAAACAAGCAAAGTACCAGAATCCACACAGAAGTCTCTTATAGTGTTTGCCCAAATACATAGCTATGCATGTACAGAGTGAAACACGGTGATGCCTGGGGAAAAAATTGCTAACGGAGGGCTCTGAGCCAAATGGACAAACTGAGGTTCACATTTTTCAGACAACAGGCAGTGTTTAGCAGCACCACTAAAAGCTCACTGAGGCAATTGTGAATACAAAAGGATGATGCCTTTTAAGTAAACTCATCTTGCCCCCAAATAAGAACTACATATAATGAGAACTATGCAAAAATATAAATATATGGACTTCCCTGGTAGCTCAGATGGTAAAGAAACCACCTGCCAATGCAAGAGATGTAGGAGACATGAGTTCTATCCCTGAATAGGGAGGGTCCCCTGGAGGAGGGCATGGCAACCCATTCTGGTATTCTTGCCTGTAGAATTCCATGGACAGAGGAGCCTATCATTGCAAACTAAATTATTTCAACAAAATTCTAACTTTATAAAAAGTATATTAAAAATAATCCCTTCAAACTTTTGCAGTGACTTAGATGCTGAGTAATCTTTATCTGTCCTAAAATACCTTGAGGATCACATGAGAACATTTGAAAATACTTTACTTTTCATTCAGATACTTTTAGTCAAAGATGAAATGTTGCTCTAAAAAAAAATGTATTTGATATTTTGCCTTAAACTTTTTATACTGTATGTATTTTCCCAAATATATAGTACTGTAGTCACAAGTTATGTTTATTTTCCTATCTCATTTTACACTCCATTAGTGATTTATTGGCACACTGATTGACTTTTGCGTTGGCATTATTCATTTATTTTGCTTGGATAAGAAATATCATACTCTGAAGGTCTAGAATTTTCAAGCTTGTTAAGGCTACAAGGAAGGCTACTTAAGTCTTTCCCTGAAGCCAATGCTACTGTCGAGAGTTTTCCCTTTCTCTCAACTTACATCAATGTGATATCTACTGAAAAGTAAAAGTAAAGTAAAAATGACCCAGTCATGTCCAACTCTTTGTGACCCCTTGGACTGTAGCCCACAAAGCTCCTCTGTCCATGGAATTCTCCAAGCAAGAATCCTGGAGTGGGTTGCCATTTCCTTCTTCAGGGAATCTTCTCACCCAAGGATCAAACCCCAGTTTCCTACATTGTCAGGCTGATTCTTTATTGTCTGAAATAACAGAGAAGTCTGATATCTATTTAGTGACATTACTAAATGCACACATTCATTGATAACTTCAGAGTCAATGTGACATTGACTTTTTTTTTTTTAATTTTATTTTTACTTTACTTAACAATACCGTATTGGTTTTGCCATACATTGACATGAATCCACCATGGGTGTATATTAGCTCCCAATCCTGAATCCCCCTCCCACCTCCCACCCCATATCATCTCTCTGGATCATCCCCGTGCACCAGCCCCAAGCATCCTGTATCCTGTATCGAACATAGGCTTGTGCTTCGTTCTTACATGATAGTACACATGTTTCAATGCCATTCTCCCAAATCATCCCACCCTCTCCCTCTCCCACAGAGTCCAAAAGTCCTTTCTATACATCTGTGTCTCTTTTGCTGTCTCACATACAGGGTCATCATTGCCATCTTTCTAAATTCCATATATATGTGTCAGTATACTGTATTGGTGTTTTTCTTTCTGGCTTACTTCCCTCTGTATAATAGGTTCCAGTTTCATCCATCTCAATAGAACTGATTCAAATGAATTCTTTTTAATGGCTGAGTAATTTAATTGGAATATAGTTCATTTATAATGTTGTGTTAATTTCAGATGTACAGTAAAGTAAATCATTTAGACATATAGATGTATCCTTTTTTTTTTTTAAGATTGTTTTCCCATATATGTTATTACAGAGTATTGTAATACTCTGTAAGGCTACAAGCCTTATAGCCGAGGCTACTTCACGGCTATAAAATCCCCATGAGCTTTGTACTGGCATCCTTCCTGTTTTGTTCATTGCTCCTTCCTCAGTAGCAAACAGAATACTTTTAATCCAGGAAGGATCAAAAATAAATTATAAAAAGGGATTTGTAGAATTATCAGTTGCATGTCTGTCTTCTGATTTTTGTCCATTTGAATCAATGCTCTTTGATGATTGAAACACACATCTGCTTAAATGTTTATATATAAGCAGAACTGTATGTGTCTTTATAGCTTTGGTAAATCCAGTTCCTCCACTTGATGGGGGAGCCAGCTCATTAGTGTTGAAATCTATTACTGAATTTATGTTTTAAGTGTTTTCCTCTGCCCACATACAGATAACTAATATCTGTTAAGCATACATTTGCATTGGTTACATAGAAGTATTAGAATGGCACTGTCTAGTCCATGGGGTTGCACAGAGTTGGACACGACTGAAGGGACTTAGCAGCAGCAGCAGCAATCTAAAAGATAGGTTACGTTTGGAGAAATACAGGTGAAATTTAGTATAAATTTTAGTATTCAAGTCTTACCCAGTAATATTATGCCTTAGCTTTTTGCATTGTAATCCCGTTAACTATCCCCCCCCACACACACACACACATACAGACAAAACTTGAAAATCAGATGTATACTTTATTGCTTATTTCATTTAAAAATCTAGCTATCTGTTGCATGTTCTCCTCACAGATTAAGAACATTCAACAATTTATTCAGTATTGTGTTTCAGGTGAAAATCCTAGGGAGCATACTGCATTGCTAAGTATTTTTTACAGATCATTGGTCATGTTATTTACCTCTAACTTGTAACATATCATCAATAGAAAATATACTTAAGATTTGTTTTCAAATCCCACTTACAACAGTAAAATAGGTATATTTGATTTATCATTTTGCCATTGTTTCAATATATTACATACAAAATTTTAAAAGTTCTGTACATTTAGAAGTAAATTTTTATTGTTTCCCCCATTTTTGGCATAGCCCATCATAATATTTGATTTACCAGTCTATAGCTAAGTATATTTGACTTCTTTTCCCTATTGTCAATGACAATAGATTTGCCCAATTTACACATACCAGTGTACTAGACTCTAGGTTACATCGACACCATGGATTTACCATTTCCAGCCTGTGGATCTCTTCTCAAAATATAATCATGATTACCAGCTTTTATTTCAACACTTGGGCTTGTAAAATTAATGTGTGTCCTTATTAACATGTGGTAGTAGCAGTAGTGTAGTTGCTCAGTTATGTCCGAATCTTGCAAATCCATGGACTGTAGCCCACCAGGTTCCTCTGTCCATGGAGTTCTCCAGACAAGAATACTGGAGTGGGTTGCCATTCCCTTCTCCAGGGGATATTCCCAAACAGGGATTGATCCCAGTTGTCTGACATTGCAGGCAAATTCTTAATCATCTGAGCTACCAAGGGAGCCCCTCCTTATTAACATTGTATTAACATAGCTGCTCTTATATTAAGATAACTGATCTTATACTGATCAATAAAACTTGAATTTTTAGCAGAACTTCTTTTCAGTTCAGTTCGGTTCAGTCATTCAGTCGTATACAAATCTTTGTGACCCCATGAATCACAGCATGCCAGGCCTCCCTGTCCATCACCAACTCCCGGAGTTCACCCAAACTCACATCCATCGAGTCGGTGATGCCATCCAGCCATCTCATCCTCTGTCGTCCCCTTCTCCTCCAGGCCCCTAATCCCTCCAAGCATCAGAGTCTTTTCCAATGAGTCAACTCTTTGCTTCAGGTTGCCAAAGTATTGGAGTTTCAGCTTTAGCACCAGTCCTTCCAATGAACACCCAGGACTGATATCCTTTAGAATGGACTGGTTGGATCTCCTTGCAGTCCAAGGACTCTCAAGAGTCTTCTCCAGCACCACCGTTCAAAAGCATCAATTCTTCGGCGCTCAGCCTTCTTCACAGTCCAGCACTCACATCCATACATGACCACAGGAAAAACCATAGCCTTGACTAGACGGATCTTTGTTGGCAAAGTAATGTCTCAGCTCTTCAATATGCTATCTAGGTTGGTCATAACTTTTCTTCCAAGGAGTAAGCGTCTTTTAATTTCATCCCTACAGTCACCATCTGCAGTGATTTTGGAGCCTCAAAAAATAAAGTCTGACACTGTTTCCACTGTTTCCCCATCTATTTCCCATGAAGTGATGGGACCAGATTCCACGATCTTCGTTTTCTGAATGTTGAGCTTTAAGCCAACTTTTTCACTCTCCTCTTTCACTTTCATCAAGAGGCTTTTTAGTTCCTCTTCACTTTCTGCCATAAGGGTGGTGTCATCTGCATATCTGAGGTTATTGATA
>SJYT01073219.1:321178-355114 GCA_006410635.1 Cephalophus harveyi | reverse complement strand
GTTTTCTGAATGTTGAGCTTTAAGCCAACTTTTTCACTCTCCTCTTTCACTTTCATCAAGAGGCTTTTTAGTTCCTCTTCACTTTCTGCCATAAGGGTGCTATCATCTGCATATCTGAGGTTATTGAGATTTCTCCCGGCAATCTTTATTCCAGCTTGTGTTTCTTCCAGTTCAGCGTTTCTCATGATGAACTCTGCATAGAAGTTAAATAAGCAGGGTGACAATATACAGCCTTGACGTACTCCTTTTCCTATTTGGAACCAGTCTGTTGTTCCATGTCCAGTTCTAACTGTTGCTTCCTGGCCTGCATACAGGTTTCTCAAGAGGCAGGTCAGGTGGTCTGTTATTCCCCCCTCTTTCAGAATTTTCCACAGTTTATTGTGATCCACACAGTCAAAGGCTTTGGCATAGTCAATAAAGCAGAAATAGATGTTTTTCTGGAACTCTCTTGCTTTTTCCATGATCCAGCGGATGTTGGCAATTTGATCTCTGGTTCCTGTGCCTTTTCTAAAACCAGCTTGACCATCTGGAAGTTCACAGTTCATGTATTGCTGAAGCCTGGCTTAAAGAATTTTAAGCATTACTTTACTAGTGTATGAGATGAGTGCAAATGTGTGGTAGTTTGAGCATTCCTTGGCATTGCCTTTCTTTGGGACTGGAATGAAAACTGACCTTTTCCAGTCCTGTGGCCACTGCTGTTTTCCAAATGTGCCGGCATATTGAGTGCATCACTTTCACAGCATCATCTTTCAGGATTTGAAATAGCTCCACTGGAATTCTATCACCTCCACTAGCTTTGTTCGTAGTAATGCTTTCGAAGGCTCACTTGACTTCACATTCCAGGATGTCTGGCTCTAGGTGAGTGATCACACCATCATGATTACCTTTGTCTTGAAGATCTTTTTTGTACAGTTCTTCTGTGTATTCTTGCCACCTCTTCTTAATATCTTCTGTTTCTGTTAGGTCCATACCATTTCTGTCCTTCACTGAGCCAGTCTTTGCATGAAATGTTCCCTTGGTATCTGTAATTTTGTTGAAGAGATCTCTAGTCTTTCCCATTCTGTTGTTTTCCTCTATTTCTTTGCATTGATCGCTGAGGAAGGCTTTCTTATCTCTCCTTGTTATTCTTTGGAACTCTGCATTCAGATGCTTATATCTTTCCTTTTCTCCTTTGCTTTTCACTTCTCTTCTTTTCAAAGCTATTTGTAAGGCCTCCCCAGACAGCCATTTTGCTTTTTTTGCATTTCTTTTCCATGGGGATGGTCTTGATCCCTGTTTCCTGTACAATGTCATGAACCTCAGTCCATAGTTTATCAGGTACTCTATTTATCAGATCGAGTCCCTTAAATCTATTTCTCACTTCCACTGTATAATCATAAGGGATTTGATTTAGGTCATACCTGAATGGTCTGGTGGTTTTCCCTACTTTCTTCAATTTAAGTCTGAATTTGGCAATAAGGAGCTCATGATCTGAGCCACAGTCTGCTCCTCGTCTTGTTTTTGTTGACTGTATAGAACTTCTCCATCTTTGGCTGCATAGAATATAATCAATCTGATTTTGGTGTTGACCATCTGGTGATGTCCATTTGTAGAGTCTTTTGTGTTGTTGGCAGAGGATGTTTGCTATGATCAGTGCATTTTCTTGGCAAAATTCTATTAGTCTATTAGAACTTCTTTTACCTTCCATCTATTACCAACCCTCACACCTAAAATCAGTAAGTACATTTTAAATTATATATTATTATATTATTATAGAATATACATTATAAATTTGATTAATTTATTAATTGCTAACTGATTAATTATTCTATACTTTAATAATACTTTAAAAAATTTTTCTGAGAATAAGAAATAGCACAAAAGTTAAGGAGCTTGGGCAATTTTATAGTCTTTTGAAGTTGTGTGAATCTGCATTTTAAAATTCTCTCAATAATTCCTTCTTCTCATCTTCTCAAGTTGTGACCCATTTCACTATATTTATGTGGATATAATTCAAACTAAGTAATATCTTACTTCCTTGTGATAAGGATACTCATCTATTTTTTATGTCAAAATAAACACTACACTTCATGCTAACAGTTTAACTTGAAATTGAAATATGATATAATTACCTAGAATTGCATACAGATAAACTTGGAGTATAATGTACCTTTGGGGCAGAGTATGTTTTCTGCCAATATCAAATTTCAGTACCAAGAACGGATGCAAAAATGTTGTAAACTATGATTCACTTCTATATTTTCTTTTTCTCCATTATAATATCTGCAATTTTATCTTACTCATCTTTGTATCATCAAGATGTAACACAGAATCTGAACCTAAGCACAAAGGTAATAGTTTAGTGGTTGCAGGGATCTTCAAGTGATTTAATTAATGTAGGATTTAAGAAAATTACTTAATCTTTCTTTGTGTCAAATTTATCGCCTGTAAAGTGACAATAGTAATAGAACCTTTATCAAATAGTTGAGAGAGAATTTAGAGAAATGACCTAAGAAAGTCATTAAGCAAAGAATTTGGCACATAAAAATTCCTTAGACTATAAATCAGCTATTCTCCACATGATATAATATTTGGAAGTATATGTCTATCATTTTATTACCTCCTTTCAACAAATTTATGCAAGGTAAGTAAAATAAAATTTTTGAAATTAAAATAAATTTGTATGACATAGAGCCAGAAATCAATCAGAGAAAACTGACCCCAAAACTCCTATATTTCATTGCTGTTTAATATAACTGACATTAAATAATCAAATAGATCCAGAGTTATAGGATTCCTTTTAATATAAAACTAGAATTCATTTATAGCAACACCAAACATTTATTTAATTCCCACTCCATGTTCTTTTAGGTATAGGCTATAGGAGGCAGATATGATTATAAATTATTTTGGAAGCTGTATATCCATAGAGCATAAAACTGCCAACTTCAGAAGGACACATACAAAGCCAAAGCATATATCAACATATAAGCCTCATCAATGACCATCTACCTAGAACAGAATTAGATGATGAAGTTAGGTTATTATTTTCTATTTCAGAGACAAAGAACATGACCAGCTATAGCTCAATTATTAAGAGAATGTTTTATTCCTCCCAAATATTTCCAGGATTGGCCACAGGGCTAGAGCACCCACTGTGCATGGTACTCAGTCAGTTAGTCATGTCTAACTAAAGAGTTGGACAAAGCGACCCCATGGTCTGTAGCCCACCAGGCTCCTCTGTCCATGACATTCTTCAGGCAATAATACTGGAGTATATTGTCATTTTCTACTCCAGGGGAGCTTCCCAGCCTATGGATCAAACCCACATTTACCATGTCTCCTCCATTTACAGGTATGTTCTTTAAAACTGAGCTACCTGGGTAGCTCTAGCACACCTACTGTATACAGTATTAAAGGAAGCAGGAAAAAGGAAAAAAAAAAACTTCTAAGATACATCATCTTAAAAAGGTACACACAACAATTAAATTGTATATATATTTTTTTACTTTGGGAGAAAAGGGAAGATATAACCAAGTGAATGCAGAGTTCCAAAAAATAGCAAGGAGAGAAAAGAAAACCTTCCTCAGTGACCAATGCAAAGAAATAGAGGAAAACAATAGAATGAGAAAGACTAGAGATCTCTTCAACAAAATTAGAGATATCATAGGAACATTTCATGCAAAGATGGGCTTGATGAAGGACAGAAATGGTATAGACCTAACAGAAGCAGAAGATATTAAGAAGAGATGGCAAGAATACACAGAAGAACTGTACAAAAAAGATCTTCACAACCCTGATAATCACAATAGTGTGATCACTCACACTCACCTAGAGCCAGACATCCTGGAATGTGAAGTCAATTGGGCCTTAGGAAGCATCACTACAAACAAAGCTAGTGGAGGTGATGGAATTGCAGTTGAAATATTCCAAATCCTAAAAGATGATGCTGTGAAAGTGCTGCACTCAATATGTCAGCAAATTTGGAAAACTCAGCAGTGGCCACAGGACTGGAAAAGGTCAGTTTTCATTCCAATCCCAAAGAAAGGCAATGCCAAAGAATGCTCAAATTATCACACAATTGTATTCTTCTCACACACTAGTAAAGCAGAGCTCAAAATTCTCCAAGCCAGGCTTCAGCAATATGTGAACTGTGAACTTCCAGATGTTCAAGCTGGTTTTAGAAAAGGCAGAGGAACCAGAGATCAAATTGCCAACATTCACTGGATCATCAAAAAAGCAAGAGAGTTTCAGAAAAGCATCTATTTCTGCTTTATTGACTATGCCAAAGCCTTTGACTGTGTGGATCACAATAAACTGTGGAAAATTCTGAAAGAGATGGGAATATCAGACCACCTGATCTGCCTCTTGAGAAACCTGTATGCAGGTCAGGAAGCAACAGTTAGAACTGCACATGGAAGAACAGACTGGTTCCAAATGGGGAAAGGAGTATGTCAAGGCTGTATATTGTCACCCTGTTTATTTAACTATATTCGGAGTACATCATGAGAAACGCTGGGCTGGATGAAGCACAAGCTGGAATCAAGATTGCTCGGAGAAATATCAATAACCTCAGATATGCAGATGACACCACCCTTATGGCAGAAAGTGAAGAAGAACTAAAGAGCCTCTTGATGAAAGTGAAAGATGAGAGTGAAAAAGCTGGTTTAAAGCTCAACATTCAGAAAACTAAGATCCTGGCATCTGGTCCCATCACTTCATGGCAAATATGTGGGGAAACAGTAGAAACAGTAGCTGACTTTATTTTTTGGGCTCCAAAATCACTGCAGATGATGACCTCAGCCATGAAATTAATAATACTCCTTGGAAGGAAAGTTATGACCAACCTAGAGAGCATATTAAAAAGCAGAGACATTGCTTTCCGAACAAAGGTCCATCAAGCCAAGGCTATGGTTTTTCCAGTGGTCATGTATGGATGTGAGAGTTGGACTATAAAGCACTGAAGAACTGATGCTTCTGAACTGAGCTATTCGAGAAGACTCTTGAGAGTCTCTTGGACTGCAAAAAGATCCAACCAGTCCATCCTAAAGGAGATCAGCCCTGGGTGTTCATTGCAAGGACTGATATTGAAGGTGAAACTCCAATACTTTGGTCACCTGGTGGGAAGAACTGACTCATTTGAAAAGACCCTGGTGCTGGGAAAGATTGAGGGCAGGAGGTGAAGGGGACGACAGAGGATGAGATCGTTGGATGGCATCACCAACTCAATAGACATGGGTTTGGTTAGACTCCAGGAGCTGGTGATGGATAGGGAGGTCTGGCATGCTGTGGTTCATGGGATCGCAAAGAGTCAGACATGACTGAGTGACTGAACTGAACTGAACTACCTTGGGAGGTGAAAGTGGAAGATGTATAGTGAAAACAGACATAGTATCTCTAAAGATGTTCTCAAAGTGAAGCATGGTGACACCTGAAATTTCTCCTGTGGAAATGCTATTAATCAAAGGAGAAATCAACAGTTATCACTCAAGATTCTGATAAACTTTGAATTAGTTCAGGAAGGGCTGCTATACAGGTATCAGCTGAATGAGACTTCCTGATAGACTGTGATGATGTAAATTGGTTTTGTAGTGTAAACCATAAATTGAACTGAAGTATTACATAAACTGGGGTGAAAGGGAAGAATATGAAAGCAGAGATACAACAAACAGATTTAGAAGGGAAAAGGGTTTACCTTAGTTTAAAAGATCTTTTAGGAGAGAAATGGATGGAGAAGATTAAAGTGTAGAAAGCAGGCCTTTAGGGCCAGGACTTCTCTCTCTCTCCTTATGTATATATACATTCATACCATTTATACACATATATTATTGAAATATGTTTAAACCTACATGTTTTAATATTTAATTATTTGTTTATGTACATAAAGTTAATCGGTCAAATTGAGAATAATATAAGGAGAAGTTGGAAACTGCAGGATTGCTTAGGGAACTAACTACTGGAAAAAGAAATGTGCCACGATACACACCTTATACACACAAGATGATATATGGGTTTCAGATAATCTTTTATTTAGAAAATTCATAATAAAATTACAGGTATGAAAACAAAAACTAAGACAAAATTATTTTTTTGCACATCAGCTCATTTCAGTCACTCAGTCTTGTCTGACTCTTTGCGACTCCATGGACGGCAGAACATCAGGCTTCCCTGTCCGTCACCAACTCCGGGAGCTTGCTGAAACTCATGTCCATCAAGTCAGTGATACCATCCAACCATCTCATCCTCTGTCATCCCTTTCTCCTCTTGTTTTCTACATTTACTTGCAATAAAAAATTAACATCATTTGAAAAATATATTTTAGTATGACTTAAATGTGTATGCATTTTAATACATTGTCCAATGTGCTATTAAATAAGCAAGATTTCCAGCATGTCAAGGGAATAATGGGCAATCTAAGTATGTAATTGGTGACTAGAAGCAAAGTTTATTTTTGTAACCATGTAATTTCTGGTCATTTTCTCTAGCACTTGTTTGATTGAGGAAAGACATTTGCTTCATTACTTAATGGCCTCTCTCCTTTTTCTAGTTTGCAAAAAATCCTTTTGGCTAAATCATACTTTGGGACTATGAGTTTTTTGAGGTCTTTTACTTAACTTTCTATGGAGTACTACCTACAAAAGTAATGAATAATCATACAGATAATAATAAAGTTATACTAGCATATATTATGGAGAAGGCAATGGCACCCCACTCCAGTACTCTTGCCTGGAAAATCCCATGGATGGAGGAGCCTGGAAGGCTGCAGTCCATGGGGTCGCTGAGGGTCGGACACGATTGAGCGATTTCACTTTCACTTTCCACTTTCATGTATTGGAGAAGGAAATGGCAACCCACTCTAGTGTTCTTGCCTGGAGAATCCCGGGATGGGGGAGCCTGGTGGGCTGCCGGCTATGGGGTCACATAGAGTCGGACACGACTTAGCAGCAGCAGCATAGCAGCATATATTATGTTTATAGTTCATTCTGTATGAAGCATTGTTTTAAGCACTTTATAGCACAATGTTTTTAACTGGTCACAAACAACAGGTAAGACATACAGAGTGCTTTTCCAGATGTCCAACCAAGTGTGAAGACTGACTCACAAATTCACTTTATTTTGCTTTCAGTGTTTCTATCAATAAGTTCAACAGCTTAAATTTGACCTTTCTGTACCAGTGGGAGTCAGTTTTCTTTCTATGCCAGTTCTGTGATTCTAAATCTGACTAGGCTGAGAACATCTACTTAAAATAAAAAATTTTATTTAATTTAAAAATTTGAAAAAAAAGGTTTATTTAAATTAAAAGTTTGAAAAAAATGACTATTAAGTTTATATGGTAGATTTTTTTTTTTAACTTTTGTATGTTATTTATCAAGGATCAGAGTAAAATTCAGAAAAGAAATTTGGTTAAAGTGTAAGTAACATATACTTCATAAGATGTAATTATAAGAATATAGTGTTTACTTTTTATTTGCATTTTCTTTTTAAATTTTATTTTAAGTGAGCATATCTAAATTTCATTTTAAATGAGCATATTAAGAAGATGTGGTAAGAACACAGAAGACCTATACAAAAAAGATCTTCATGATCCAGATAACCACGATGGTGTGATCACTCACCTAGAGCCAGACATCCTGGAATGTGAAGTCAAGTGAGCCTTAGGAAGCATCACTATGAACAAAGCTAGTGGAGGTGATGGAATTCCAGTTGAGCTATTTCAAATCCTAAAAGATGATGCTGTAAAAGTGCTGCACTCAACATGCCAGCAATTTGGGAAAACTCAGCAGCGGCCACAGAAATGGAAAATGTTAGTTTTCATTCCTATGCCAAAGAATGTTCAAACTACTGCGCAATTGTACTCATCTCACATCCTAGCAAAGTAATGCTCAAAATTCTCCAAGCCAGGCTTCATTAGTACATGAACTGTGAACTTCCAGATGTTCAAGCTGGATTTAGAAAAGGCAGCGGAACAAGAGGTCAAATTGCCAACGTCTGTTGGATTATCAAAAAAGCAAGAGAGTTCCAGAAAAACATCTATTTCTGCTTTATTGACTATGCCAAATCTTTTGACTGTGTGGATCACAACAAACTGCAAAAAATTCTTCAAGAGATGGGAATACCAGACTACCTGACCTGCCTCCTGAGAAATCTATATGCAGGTCAGGAAGCAACAGTTAGAACTGGACTTGGAACAACAGACTGGTTCCAAATGAGGAAAAGAGTTTGTCAGGGCTGTATATTGTCACTGTGCTTGTTTAACTTACATGCAGAGTACATCATGAGAAACGCTGGGCTGGATGAAGCACAAGCTGGAATCAAGATTGCTGGGAAAAATATCAGTAACCTCAGATATGCAGATGACAACACCCTTATGGCAGGAAGGGAAGAAGAACTAATGAGCCTCTTGATAAAAGTGAAAGAGGGGAGTGAAAAAAGTTGGCTTAAAACTCAGTATTCAAAAAACTAAGATCATGGCATTCAGTACTATCACTTCATGGCAAAAGGATGAGAAAACAATGGAAATAGTGGCTGACTTTTATCTTTTGGCTCTCCAAAATCACTGCAAATGGTGACTGCAGCCATAAAATTAAAAGACACTTGCTCCTGGAAAGAAAGGTATGACCAACCTAGACAGCATATTAAAAGCAGAGACATTACTTTGTCAACAAAGGTCCATCTAGTCAAGGCTATGGTTTTTCCATTAGTCATGGATGGATGTGAGAGTTGGACTGTGAAGAAAGCTGAGCATTGAAGAATTGATGCTTTTGAACTGTGGTGTTGGAGAAGATTCTTGGGAGTCCCTTATATTGCAAGGAGATCCAATCAGTCCATCCTAAAGGAAATCAGTCCTGGATATTCATTGGAAGGACTGATGCTGAAGCTGAAGCTCCAATAGTTTGGCCACCTGATGAAAAGAACTAACTCATTTGTAAAGACCCTGATGCTGGAAAAGATTGAAGGCAGGAGGATGAGAGGACAACAGAGAATTAGATGGTTGGATGGCATTACTGACTCAATGGACTTGAGTTTGAGTAAGCTCCAGGAGTTGGTGATGGACAGGGAAGCCTGGCATGCTGCAGTCCATGGGGTTGCAAAGAGACACGACTGACTGACTGAACTCAACTGCATATTTAAATTACAGAGAATATTTTAACTAACTCTCATATATCTATTGCTTTAATGTAATAGTACAAAGCGTTTACTTTGTATTTCCATTTAATTTTGTTAGTGGTTTTCATTGCTGAAAACTGGGTTGCTGGTAAAGTTTCTTTTTTCCTACAACCAGCAAATGATCTGTGGGTGAACTTTAGCATGCTATGAAGAGTAATTTTCTACTAATATTTGACCTAAATTTTTTAGCATTCACTCGTTATTTTTCCAGATCAATTATTTCATCAGTTTTTGAAAAATGGTGAATTTGGTAATTAATTTTTCCACCTGCATTGATTAACTGATAACATTCTATAAAGAAAGGCTTAATCTGATCATAACATATTCTTTATAAATCTTAAGCTAAAACTAAACAGCTGCAAATATATTTAGGTATATTTGATGGTAAGAGAAATAGTTGGATATCTAAGACTAAAAAAACTTAGAATTGCTTGCCATTTCCTCAAATTAATTCCTTTAAACTATCTAAACTACTGTATGTTCTTTATAGTAGATCTTGTAGATTTATATACATTATCACAATTAAATACATACTTGATTTCCTAGTCCTCACACAAATACCCATATGTACATTTATAATGATGAGCGCTGAGACAGGATGTATTTTGAAAGAATCAAAGTAACATTATCTTAAAGGAGCATTCTTAAAATGTTATATATCTTCAAATAATTATGTCTTAAAAATCACACTGTGATTATCTCCAGAGAGTATATTTATTTATTTTAGAAGCATCTGCTAAAAAGAATTAGAAAGGAAAAAAAATAACTTTCTGAAACCTACTTTTTATCAAAATCATTTTGACAGATTCAGGTTACTTGCAGACTCAATTCACCTGAAAGGCAATGATATAACATTATGTCAAATGTAGTATAAGCAAATAATCACCAGTGAAGCTCAGAAGAGTAGCAGGAAAATATAATTTGGGGTATATGATTCTGTTAAATCAAATAATGTCAAACTTTTCTTAATATGCAGGAAAAATTGAGATGACTTTGAAAGTTGGCAATATTAAAGACACCTTTGCATAGTTAATGAAATATTACAATGGTGTTTCACTCTGATTTTTTAATCTTCATTAAATTATGGCTATCAGAGATCACTAATTATCTTTTTAAGACATATAGCATGATCATGTTGCATTATATACATTTAACATGCTTATAGATTTATATACATCATTACTTGATCACTCAAATTTACTTCAAATTAAACATATTTTTAAAAATTATTTTGGTCATATATTTCAATAAAAAATGAGTTACTATTTGACTTAAAAATGAAAATCTACTATTAATTAGATATCCACTATATAAAAAACGGAGAAGGCAATGGCACCCTAGTCCAGTACTCTTGCCTGGAGAATCCTATGGACGGAGGAGCCTGGTAGGCTGCAGACTATGGGGTCGTGAAGAGTCAGACACGACTGAGCGACTTCACTTTCACTTTTCACTTTCATGCTTTGGAGAAGGAAATGGCAACCCACTCCAGTGTTCTTGCCTAGAGAATCCCAGGCACGGGGTAGCCTGGTGGGCTGCCGTCTATGAGGTCGCACAGAGTCGGATATGACTGAAGCGACTTAGCAGCAGCAGCAGCAGCAGCAGCAGCAGCAGCACTATATTAAAAAGAAAGTGCCACAGAAGCCACAGAAGTAAATTGAGCCATGGCAATAAATTGGTCGATCCATAAAGGAAAAATGACATGTCCACACATCTGAAATATAAAGAAGTATGGGTGTAATGTATATTTGCATAACCAGGATATATAAAAAATAAACAAATCTTACTTATTAGAGCCAAGTTTCTCATTGGATGGATGGATATATTTAAAATTTATGAATACATGTATAACAGAGGTTAACATATAAACACATATTTCCTTAGTCAGAGGCACATTGTAGAAGCCATGACATCCCAACAGTAACAAACACATCCAGTACATAGAATTCAGTTTCTAATGTCATTCTCCAGTAAAAGGGGACCAACACCTCCAGAAAAATGGCTAGGATTCTAGGGCTGGGGGAGGGGATAACAATATAAGTCTACAGTATAACAATATGTCTATATTTTAGTTACAGAAAGCAAGAAAATAAATTACCCCCCCCATATATATATATATTTATACAGATTCAGGCCACCTGCAGAGTCAATTTACCTGAAAGGCAATGATACAGCATTTATGTCAAATGTAGCATAAGCAAGTAATCAACAGTGAAGCTCAGAAGAGTAGCAGGAAAATAAAATTTGGAGTATATGATTCTCTTAAATCAAATAGTGCCAAACTTTTCTTAATACACAAGAAAAATTACATATAATTATATATAATTTTGAGATATATATCAAAGAAACCAGTGAACGAGATGCAAATAGCCAAAGCTAGGCAATTTAAACTGCAAAATGCAATGGTATTGGATTATAACCCAAAATATACAGTAAGTAGAACTTCTCAGGTGGTGCTAGTGGTAAATAACCCGCTTGCTAATGCTAGAGACATAAGAGATTCCTGGTTAGATCTCTGGATCAGAACGATCCTTTGAAGGAGGGGCATGGCAACCCACTCCAGCATTTTTGCCTGGAAAATTCCGTGGACATAGGAGCCTAGTAGGCTACAGTCCATGGGGCCGCATAGAGTCTGAGCAACTGAGCAATTGAGCACACACAGGCAGTACTTCTTGCCAAATTGTACTGTTTGGAAAGGGAGTGAAAAAGAGTATATTTAGAAAGAAAAATCGTAGTGAAGTAATTCAACTAATCAAGATTAACATCAACAATAATGTCATGTTGACTTGTTGTTTAGCCACCAACTCATGTCCAGCTCTTTGTGACCCCATGGACTGTATCCCACCAGGCTCCTCTGTCCATGGGATTCTCCAGGCAAAAATACTGGAGTGGGTTGCAATTCCCTTCTCCAGGGGATCTTCCCAACTCAAGGATCTAAGTCAGGTCTCCTGCACATGTAGGCAGATTATTTACCACTGAGCTACTAGGGAAACCCCATGTTGACTATATAGGTGTATATTGCATATATATATATATATATATATATATATATTTCCATTCTAATATGTATCCTAATATTTGTATCTCTGTCTCTATATATCTATCTAAATTATCTTATTTATCATATGCCTCTGGAGACTGATAAGAAATGAGAGTATTAATGTTGGTATTCAATTTGCGTGGTATGTACATTTGATGGGATATTCTAATCCTGAAATTCCTGTATCTTTGAGAACCAAGATTTCCAGTGTGGAGACAAGGAGATATGGTTGCTATACAGAGGCATTCCAGTAAAAAGTCTATAGTTCAATGTTTCAATTGAAATCCCCTGTGTGAACACAGTGTATGTGTGTTTGTATCATATATTTTCCTAGCTATAACTACTGAAATGCCTAGAAATGATGATCCATAGTAGCAATGAACATTCCTAAAGATCAGATTGTGGTCATAACATGCCATCTTATACATAAAGATATATTGCTTAAAGAGAAAAGACTATTCCTGTTTTGAGACCCCAAAAAAGAAAAACTATGTAAGATTAGCCTGAAGGTTCCTGTTAAATCAGATATCAGAAAGCTTTCAGTGCTTATTAGCATACTGTCAAAAAGCTAGAAAACCAGCCTGAAAAGTTTTCTGCTATCAAAGACAATACTATTTGAGCTAATTAAGAATAATAATTGCAATGAATTAAAGCCTATCAAATGTGTTCAAATCCATCACTTTATAAGGATATTAAAAATATTAACCTCTATAGATAATAAGCAACAATTTTAGTACCTTCAAATATAGAGAATGAAACATACAAACAAATGATATATTTATACTACCTTTTTCTCTGTGAGACATAACACTGCATAATCAAAAGAAGATACCTAATTATTTATAAAATTGTTCCATATATAAATAAAAATATATGACAGGATTAAAATATTACCACTTGTCAAACAAACAAAGGATCTATCTATTAGTATGAATGGCTATTAAAGGATCTATCTATTAGCACTGATGGCTACCAATGCCACAAAAGGAAGGAAAAGCAAACATATGAGACTCCTTATGAAAGAACATAGCATCACCCAAAATCTGGATAAAGGAATAAAATTTGAGTCCTACCTAACTTCTATTCCCATATGCCACTTTTCAGGAACTACAAAGGACAGAGGAATATGAAACATGAGTATGTCAACAAATCCAAGACCATAGGAAGCTCCACAGGCCAAAGAGAATAAGCATATCATTAGATAAGGTTTTAAGAAAGAAATCAAACAATGGAGAGAAAATCTGTAAATTAAATATACCTTTAAAATAACAACTAAAAACTTTAGGGTCTGTGCATGCTAAGTCACTTCAGTCATGTCTAACTCTTTGCAACTGCATGGATTGTAGTCTGCCAGGCTCCTTTGTCCATGGAATTCTCCAGGCAAGGATATTGGAGAGGGTTTCCATGCCCTCCTTCAGGGGATCTTCCTGACCCAGAGATTGAACTGGCATCTCTTGTATCTCCTGCATTGGTAGGCAGATTCTTTACCACTAGTACCACCTGAGAAGCCGTAAATATACCTTAAAAATAACAACTAAAAACTTTAGGGTCTAGGTTTACCCATTCAGATTGTAAAACTATAAAGAAGCATATGCATTGATGACTAAAAGGACAGAGTGGTGACTACTTATGTAGGAAAGGAAGGACTTGATATTGGGACAGGGCACAGGGAGGCTTTACATGGGTGCTTCAGCTCAGTTCAGTTCATTTCAGTCGCTCAGTCGTGTCCCACTCTTTGCGACCCCATGAATCGCAGCACGCCAGGCCTCCCTGTTCATCACCAACTCCCGGAGTTCACTCAGACTCATGCCCATCGAGTCCGTGATGCCATCCAGCCATCTCATCCTCGGTCGCCCCCTTCTCTTCCTGCCCCCAATCCCTCCCAGCATCAGAGTCTTTTCCAATGAGTCAACTCTTCGCATGAGGTGGCCAGAGTACTGAAGTTTCAGATTTAGCATCATTCCTTCCAAAGAACATCCAGGACTGATCTCCTTTAGAATGGACTGGTTGGATCTCCTTGCAGTCCAAGAGACTCTCAAGAGTCTTCTCCAACACCACAGTTCAAAAGCATCAATTCTTAAGCACTCTGCTTTCTTCACAGTCCAATTCTCACATCCATACATGACCACTGGAAAAACCATAGCCTTGACTAAACGGATCTTTGTTGGCAAAGTAATGTCTCTGCTTTTCAATATGCTATCTAGGTTGGTCATAACTTTTCTTCCAAGGAGTAAGCATCTTTTAATTTCATGGCTGCAATCACCATCTGCCGTGATTTTGGAGCCCCCCAAAGTTAAGTCTTGGCAAAGTTTTATTTCTTGAAAGATATTGGTTAGAGTAATATTCATGTCATAAAAATTCATTCAACTATATTTTACTGTGTATGCTTTTTATGTATGTGTTTTATTAATAATGAATGGTTAATACCAAAGAATATATTACCCAGTAGGTGCTTTATATACAGTAATCTCTTCCATGTATTCAAAATTGGCTTATCCAAGGGTGATGTTCTATACCTCAACAAGTTCAAAGAGAAATATTTTATATCCCTCAAATTACCTGAGTTCTGTTAGGGAATGTTCCATTAAACATTTTAAAATCTTCATGTGCATTTATGATATTTTAAAGAGTAATTTTTAGTCTTAACTTATAATTTAACTTCTTTCTGTAATTTAGCATCATTTCTAAGTGTACTTTCCATGCATTGACTGACTATTATTCACCATAAATACCATTTCTAAAACCTAATGCTTTGGCATGGGACTACCTAACATCCTTAATTCCTTTTTGGAAAAGTCTCCTGTCAGTCTACTCTCAGAGTCCAGAAGAACAATGCAGGTCTCTGTCCCTGGCACCAGGCTTGGGACACGTGATCCACATGTAGCCAAGCCAAGAACCAAATCCTCTTATCCACATGGTTTTTATTAGTGAAACACCAGATGATACAGTCCTGGTAAATCTGTATAGAACTAGCTCCTGGCTTCTATGGTTATTTCAGGAGCAGACATATTATTCACCTTGTAAACAAAGGAAATGGCAACCCACTCCAGCGTTCTTGCCTGGAGAATCCCAGGGATGGGGGAGTCTGGTGGGCTGCCGTCTATGGGGTCTCACAGAGTCGGACACGACTGAAGCGACTTAGCAAACAAAGTAAAGCATGAAAATGTATGATAATTTACTAAAACAGAAGTACTCTTGTTTTGCTATTTTACTAGCTTACTGATAGAAAGAATTAGGTCTGAGGGCAGTAATTCTGCTTTCATTCAATGTGGGAGAAAACCAATAAGAGCAGAAATATACGATAAAGACAAAGGACTGTTTCTGGTGACAGTGTTTGACACAGATTAAGACAGAACTCCTGACACTACAATTTGGGGCATTTCATTTAAATAATATAATTGCCTTTTTTGCTTAAATCAATTTGAGTTGGATTTTATGACAATTGCACTATTATATTTGATATGTTTCATTCAAATAATGGCATGTCCAAATAGCATAATTGTTTGTTGTGACAGCTAGGCTTGAATGTGTTTGAACATATCAGGAACAATTGATAAAAATGTTTGCATAAAATATTTTGTCAAACGCTGTCAAAGTTTAGATAAATAAACGTTGAAAAGATTATTGTTACATTTTCCATCTTATGTCTTTGTTCATTTATTCAAAAGGCTTATAATCTCTACTGTATGAAGCACACAGCTCCAGATACAGGGTACGTGTCCTGTGTGGGATCAGTCTCAAGGGGTATAACCACAAGAGATATAAAGTTGAAGAAGAAAAGATTCCTGCTTTTAAGAACCTTATGAATACACACATGCACACACATGACCTATGAAAACATGAGTTTGAAATTGTTATTTGCTTACCTCTTTTATTCAGCTATCTCACCTCTTTGCCTTCTTCTACTACCGTAAATACACCCTAAAACCCAATCTCTATGTATCATGTGGGTTTGATACAATATGTCTTTGGGGCTTCCCCCGTGGCTCAGCCATAAAGAATCTCCTGAAGTTCAGAATATGCAGGAGATGTAGGTTAGACCCCTGGGTTGGGAAGATCCCCTGAAGGAGAAAATGGCCACTTGTTCCAGTATTCTTGCCTGGGACCCATGGACAGAGGAGCTTTGCAGGTTACAGTCCTTAGGGTCACAGAGTCCAACATGACTGAATGGACATACACGCATACATGTGTCTTTGGTTGGGTTCCCTGGAGGCAGAGCCTGAGACAGAAACTATTGTTCAAATGATTTAGAGGGATACTCTCAGAGGAAGGGGGGTGAATAAAGCAGGATAGATCGGGGAGAGAAAAACTGAGCAAAAAGGAGTTCTTAGCTGGAAACTGGTTAGCTTGAACCATGTGGGATTTAAGGAGCACGATTCCTACTGCAGACTTAGCTCTCTGTAAGCAAGAGGGAAGAAATGCATACCCTGTGTGTCACTCAGACACTGGCTGAGGAGGTCCACCTCAAGGAGCAGAGATGAATGCAGCTTCGGGTGGGCAACACTCAGGAAGGCACAAGGCCCAATGTACTGGACGAAAGACCAGCTGTGACTGGCTATCAGCCAACGCTTGCAGCTATTAGAGTTGAATATGGTGGCCAAAGTGGATCTAGCAAGGTACCACCAAGAGTCCACTGCTCTATGTCCATCCAGGTAAACATGGTGTGCTGTTTCTCCCCACCTAGGCTGCCCATCAAGGGCTTTCCCAGTGGCTCAGAGGTAAAGAATTCACAGGAGATGCAGGATCGATCCTTGGGTTGGGAAGATCTCCTGGAGAAGGAAGTGGCTCCCACTCCAGTATTCTTGCCTGGGAAATCCCATGCACAGAGAAGCCTTGTGGGCTACAGTCCATGGGGTGGCAAAAGAGTCAGGCAGGACTTAGCGTCTAAATAACAAAGGCTGCCCATCAAAGCCTGCTGTGCCATAAAATGGTGAACACCGTTCATTTGTTGCTTATGCAGCACTTTATGATTCAATGATCACTTATTACAGTATAATATAATAACCTGCTTACAACTATGCCTGAGTATTCATTAAAGATAGTAATTAAGTCTAATTAATCTTTATTTCCCCAGTGCCCAATGCAGTGATGTGACCTCATGTTATTATTGATTGCATATATGCTACTTTTTAATCATTTGAAGGAACTAACAGAATGATAAAGACAAAACTGAAATTTTGAGTACATAGACTAGTTGGTATATTCATAGAATGCTTTAGAGCTGAGTTTCTCAAAGTAAACTATTGAGCAAACAGATGACCTGGAAGTTCTTTTAACTCTCCAAGTCATTGTTTCTTAATGTAAAAAGCAAGGATGATAACTATTGCTACAGGCTTGTTACTGGAACTAATGAAGTTTATACGTATCCAGGGCTTCTCACAATAAATAATAAATAGTAAGTGTTGAATACATGCTAAGTATCCTTTGGCTTCCCTGGTGGCTTTAGCTTCTTTTCGGCTTCCCTGGTGGCTCAGAGGGTAAAGCGTCTGACTACAAATGTGGGAGACCCGGGTTCGATCCCTGGGTCAGGAAGATCCCCTGGAGAAGGAAATGGCAACCTACTCAAGTACTCTTGCCTGGAAAATCCCATAGACTGAGAAGCCTGGTAGGCTACAGTCCATGGGGTCACAAAGAGTCGAACACTACTGAGCCACTTCACTTTCACTTTTCTTTCATGCTTTAGCTTATATTAACTGATGATCTTACTGCAAGCGATAGTGATTGTCAGGTGGTGCTAGTGGTAAAAAACGTGCCTGCCATTGCAGGAGAGGTAAGAGACATGGGTTTGATCCTTAGGTCAGGAATATCCCCTGGAGGAGGAAGTAGCAACCCACTCCAGTATTCTTGCCTGGAGAATCCCATGGACAGAGGAGCCTGGTGGGCTACAATCCATGGGGTCACAAAGAGTTGAATAGGACTGAAGTGATTAGCATGCATGCATAATGATTGCAAGAAAATTTTGAATTTCAAAATCTCATACTGAAATTTCACGGTTTAAGTATTTTTAAAGAGTCAACAGAGAGTAAAGATATTAGAGCTGAATTATATAACTTCTGTATACTGTGCTTTATAAGCTATTCAAATTTGTGGCACATGACAATACTTATCACAGATATCGCTGCTTTTGCTGTAGCTCCTGGTATCATTTATCTTCTTATTGCTGAGGCCAGAATTCATCCTCACTGAGGTGAGTTTACCCACTCCAGTGTTCTTGCCTGGAGAATCCCAGGGACAGGGGAGCCTGGTGGGCTGCCATCTATGGTGTCACACAGTGTCAGACATGACTGAAGTGACTGAGCAGCAACAGCAGAGGTGAGTTTAACATATTAACATCATCTTCTTGTTGGTCCCCAAAGGAGAATTCCATATTTTAATCTCAAAGAGCTCTATCAGTATATCTAAGGAGTGACAGACAACATGAAAAAGGAAGTATGATGCATAATAAAGACATATCTCCTTCAGCTTTCTTAATTAATTCAGTTTTAAATATCCCAAGAGATTGTCCTCATTATATAATGATTCACCCTCCCAGACCATCAGATTGCTCCTAAAATAATTTTTTGAAGTTGTTATTAGCTAAAAATGTGGCTTCAAGAAAGTTCACCATGTTGAATTATACCAAGACATAGATTTTAACACATTGATTATAACAATAAATTATCTTTCTTCTGAAATCTTTACTAAGGAACATCATTAGAAATTTAAACATCTAATTATAGATGAAAGGATTCTATTAGACTTTGTATTTATACCCCTTTTCTTATACACTATTCTTTCTGTATGCATATGTGCATGCTAAGTTATTTCAGTCTTATCTGACTCTGTATAACTCTATGGACTGAAGCCTGCCAGACTCGTCTGTCCATGGGATTCTCCAGGCAAGAATACTAGAGTGGGTTGCCATGCCCTCCTCCAGAGGATTTTCCAAACCTAGGTATTGAACCCAGGTCTTAGGTCTCCTGCATTGGCAGGCAGGTTCTTGATGACTAGCACCATTTGGGAAGCCCATTATTCTTATATAGCTTATTATTAATCAAAATTTGGGGATTAAAGGCTTACTTGATATGTGTAAATCATAAAATGTTATGAACTCCCTAGTTTTCCATTTTCAGTAAAAGCTCTGAGTGAATTAGAGTAAAATGTGTTGGATTAAACCATAACATGTTTTCATGTAAATAAAAATGAAAAATGTAGACAAATCATTCACACTTTTTTGTTACTCAATCTGCCTAATCAATCTGTTCAGATTTTCACAATCCATTGTCTAATACCTTTCTTCATCATGTCAATCTTTGTTTTGGCCTTTTGTAAACTCTAAATTTCATTTTTCATAGCAATTTTATTTTCATTCATTTATTCATTGTCTGGTGACAAATAACTACTAAATATGTATTAGTTGTCTGACACTATATTAAATGCTGAATAAAAGTTACATAACTCTAAATATTTGCAACAAAAATTGAGGACTATCAAGCCATTAACTAATAACTTTTATAAGTTAAAAACTAACACAGATGATTCAGGATAATTAACTGATGACTTCTGTTACATGATTATTTATATATGTTGACCATATATGCTGGAGTATTAATATTGAAAATTGCTTAGAGAAGTGGAGCCAATGATGCCGGACACTTTTCAATCCTGTCTTCAGAATGCAACAAGGAGCAGACTGAATGTTGTAGAATAGTTTATCAGAGCTGATTGCCATGTTTTTCTGTCACCTATATGATTCAATAAAATAAGCATGCTAAAATAACAGGCTTTGAAAGATATTTTGAAAGACTCAGTGTTTACATATGGGCACACTTAAAATACTGAATTTCCCAATTTTAGCCTCTTTTCCAATTTTCAGAATTTATACTGAATGTCTAGCTTTTCAAGTTGTTCTGAGTACTTTTTCTTTCCCACGCTCTGTTCTGGGTGGTATTTTCCAGATACACTGTGATGAAGATTTACAAAGTTTCTGCTATAAAGATGTCTGTATATGTGTCAGTCCCTCAGTCGTGTCCAACTCTTCACAACACCATGAACTGTAGCCCACCAGATTCCTCTGTCTGTGGAATTCTCCAGACAAGAATATTGGAGTGGGTAGTAATACTTTTGTATTAATTGGGAAGACAAAATAGATTTAAAAGTGGAACAATATCGGGTCATAATAAGTACTGTCGAGGACAATGTAGGGCAAACCATCAAGTGTAATGCAGGAAGGGGGATACTGAGCAGGGTGACCTTCAGTTCAGGTCACTTCAGTCGCTCAGTCGTGTCCGACTCTTTGACCCCATGGACTGCAGCACGCCAGGCCTCCCTGTCCATCACCAACTCCCGGAGTTTGTCCATTGAATTGACGATGCAGGAAGAAGGATGCTGAGCAGGGGTGACCTTGGTGAGGAGCTAATATTTGATCAAAGACCTAAGTGAAATGAGGGGAGCATTGCTTACTGGGAACATAGTATGTATAGAATTAAGGTGGAAATATTCTTGGAATACAAGAGATGCAGGGAAAATGTCCCATAAGTGAGAGAAAGAAACCTTAGGGAGAGCAGGAGAAGGATTCTAAGTTCTCCTCTTGGCTGTTTTGGATCTGCATTTATTCACTTTTTATAAAGTTGGCAAGCTCCAGACATACTCTGATATTCTTCCCCTTTCCTTACCATTCCCAGCATTTATTTCCTTGTCTTCAAGCCTGCTCCTAAGTAGTCCTAAAACTGTTTCATATAAATTAGGGGCTTCTTTTTCCTGGTCTAGTTAGCCCTAAGGTCCAGTCAGAGAAATGTGGAGTCTAAAGTTATTCCTGGACCCACAAACCTCTCTTTCTTAGAGATCTAGAATTTAGTAGTACCTAAGAAGATCAGCCTAACCAACATAAAGTTACATAGACCAATTCACTTTAAAATAAAATCCCCTGCCAATCTGATAGTTAGAGTAAGATAATAAGGTTTTCACTTTTCTTTTGTAAGAGGAGGACATTATTAAATGTTCCTAAGGGAAATTCTCTAAACTGATGCTGCCCTTCATTTTCATCCTGTAAGTCAGATGTTTACAATGGAAGTTTAAACAATATTTTGTATGATGGAGAATAGTATTTCTATCCATTTGACCACTTTCATATCTTTAGACAATTATTAATTATTGAAAATAGTTTCCTTATCCTGAATACTCACAAATCAAGAAATATTTGAGGATCCTATCATTAAGCCTTTGTTCATGAATAAACCAGCTATGACCATGATACTGACACCATGAGTAAATATAAGTAGAAAAAAAGAAAATATTCTCCCTCTAGGAAATAAAGGAGATCCCCCACCTCCAGTCACCCTGCCTTTCTTTTCTTAAGAGCATTTACTTAAGAACATTTGCAAATGTAAGTTCTTTCTCTGTGAAATGTAGGTAAATACTTTTTTAAATTACATAAAGCTTTAAGCAGTTTTGAGACCTAGGAATGTCTTTCTAAAGGATCTGAGAACCAGTTCTCTCAAACTCACTCATTAAAACCTTACTTACAGGGAAGGAATGGAGATGCAGGTATAGAGAACTGACTTGTGGACACAGTACGGGATGGAAAAGAGTGGGACAAACAGAGAAAGTAGCATCAACATATATACACTAAGTGTAAAACAAATAGCTGGTGAGAAGTTGCTGTAAAACACAGGGAGCCCAGCCTGGAGCTCTCTGATGACCTAGAGGGGTGGATTGGGAGAAGAGAAGGGAGGTTTCAAAGATGAAATACCTATAGTTACAGCTGATTTGCGTTGTTGGGCAGCAGAAACAAACATGATATTTTAAAACAATTCTGTTCCAATTAAAAAATAAATTTAAAAACGGAATCACAAATTGAAAAAAAAAAGTTAGAAAAGCACCCCAATCTCCCACTTTCTGTGGGAAGGCAGAAAACTAGCTTTCAGCAGGCAACTTACTCCAAATGGCAAACTTACCTCTTGTTCTAAAGATAAGAGTAGCTTTTCTTTCTCCAGATAAAGCCACTTAGTTAACAGAGGTATCACCCCGATTACCAGGTAAAGTGAAGATGAACTATATGTTCCCAGTGGTAATGTCAAGACCTCTTACTTGAGGACAGGCTATTGTTTATCTTAAGAACATGTATAATGGGTGGTATCTGCTGGGGTATATCAAGAAGTGAGATCTCTTTAGGTCTCTGCAATCTTAGTGAATTGCTTGGGATGTACCCCACATTCTGGTCTAATACTTATTTAACAATAAAGCTGCTTTCTTTCTCTTCTAAGCTGGTAGTGAGGTTTTCTTGGCTGAAGAAGATGTAGGCTTTAATTATATTTCTCCAGCAATACTGTGCCAGATCTGAGATTGGGGAGTGAGATGGTATGTGATTGCAAGTGATAAAATGGGAGCTGACAGACATTCAAAGAAAAAAAAGAAATCATCAAGTTGAGGAAAGGTATTATAAGAGTGTGAATCTAAGGTGCAGATACCAGGAACTGAGAAATGAATCTGAGATATAACAATGGCTTCCCAATTGTGATCTGAAGACTGAACATAGATTTCCTAAGATGCTATGGCATAGGGGTGGGGGTGATAACTTCAGTCGTGAGAAAGAGTGATAATACTGTTCTGACATGAAAGAGGCTTTGCTGGATTCTTGTACTTAAGAAGTACATTTTAAAAAGCTAAAAAGCAAAATTCTTTTCTTTTTTTTTTTTCCTGGCATAAAAACCTTTATGCAGTTCACTTTTGAAGAGAATTCATCAAAATGCCAAGATAGTTTTCCAAATACCACTTGATATACCCAGCAGGTAAAACTGAATAAATAATTTTGAATTAGTAATTTTATTTTGTTCTTTAAAATTAGCAAAAAAGAAAAGATAGATTCAAACAGTGAAAATAGACTTGGGGGAGGGGATGGTGGAAATAGAATATATTTGTCCTCATTCTCCCGAAATTGATGCTAATGAAGAGAAGGCAAACAATTATGTGGGCATTCTGAACATGTAATTAGTACTTTTCTTGCCATTTCCCCTTCTCTCTAAAGCAACTCACAACTTAAGTTGCTTTAATTAATTACCTGAGGAGACTCTCTAATGTACAAATCAGCACATAATTTTTATGGGGGGTAGGGAGAGGGAAGTGATTATTACCTGATTTTATATCACAAGAATAAACTTGGGTTCCAGTTTTATGGAGATGGGATTCTAAGTTCTAAAGGAATATACTCAAACCATAATATCTCAATTGGCTGTCTGTCTTTACTGGCAGGAGGACTACAGAATTTAGCCAAAGTCTGGGAGGATCAGCAAAGACAGTGAGCATATAGGTCAAAGAATAAATAGATTCGTGGTCTGTGTGGAGAATGTGTGCTTTATTCTAGTTGATGCACCCTATGTGTGAAAGGGTACAGATTCCCAGGCGCATGCTTGTATATACATGTGTGTGTGTGCATGTACGTGTGTGTGGGTGTGTAATTTCTCAGCCAGTAAGCAATTAAGCTATTCACATGAGCTCAGTCACTTCAGTTGTGTCCAACTGTTTGTCACCCTTCAGGATATAGCTCATCAAGCTTCTCTGTCTGGGATTCTCCAGGCAAGAATATTGAAGTGGGTTGCCATGCCCTCCTCCAAGGGATTTTCTCAACCCAGGAATCAAATTCTTGTCTCCTGTGTCTCCTGCATTGCAGGCAGATTCTTTACTGCTGAGCCACTAGGGAAGCCCAAGCAGTTAAGCTATAATTGTCCTTATTTATAATAGTGCTGGGGGACTGGGATTTCTTGAGATTTATAATCAAATATGTGACAGGAGATGCAATTTGAACAGAAAATGTGAATTTCATTTGTGTCTATGTGTGTGCATGTACATATGTATATAGTATTTATTTTCTTATAAATTGAATATTTCAAAATTGCATTTAATCCAAGCTCATTACAATTATTTATATGTCTGCCTTGCATGCTAAAGAAGGAATTTAAATTTCCTTTCTTAGTCCTAACATCTCATGGAATAAAAAAATAAAATTCAGATTGTCCTAAATGACTTTGATTTTCTCATAATGTGAATATCTCATATGTATGTTCAATTACATTATTTTGCATAAATATGACATAGTTAAACTTTATTGCTTATAATTTACACCATGGTTAATCATAGCTGAAAGGTCATGCTTGCATTCTACAGAGTGATTTAAAATAAAATGCCTTTCCAAATGGATAAATGTTCAGTATTAATAACTGCACTTGGAAGTGCTGTTATCCAAAACCACTTGTATGATTATTTTAGAAATAGTCAATGTCTGTAAGTGGCATTTTAACAGATAAACTACTTTCTATAATAGCAAATTTATTTCAGGTCAGTTTAGTTCAGTCACTCAGTCATGTCCAACTCTTTGCGACCCCATGAATCGCAGCATGCCAGGCCTCCCTGTCCATCACCATCTGGAGTTCACTCAAACTCACGTCCATTGAGTCAGTGATGCCATCCAGCCGTCTCATCCTCGGTCGTCCCCTTTTCCTCCTGCCCCCAATCCCTCCCAGCATCAGAGTCTTTTCCAATGAGTCAGCTCTTCGCATGAGGTGGCCAAAGGACTGGAGTTTCAGCTTTAGCATCATTCCCTCCAAAGAACACCCAGGGCTGATCTCCTTTAGAATGGATTGGTTGGATCTCCTTGCAGTCCAAGGGACTCTCAAGAGTCTTCTACAACACCACAGTTCAAAAGCATCAATTCTTCGGCACTCAACTTTCTTTACAGTCTAACTCTCACATCCATACATGACCACTGGAAAAACCATAGCCTTGACTAGATGGATCTTTGTTGGCAAAGTAATGTCTCTGCTTTTGAAAATGCTATCTAGGTTGGACATAGCTTTTCTTCCAAGGAGTAAGCGTCTTTTAATTTCATGGCTGCAGTCACCATCTGCAGTGATTTTGGAGCCCAAAAAAATAAAGTCTGACACTGTTTCCACTGTTTCCCCATCTATTTCCCATGAAGTGACTTATTTAGTGAAATGCAAAAGATCTGGGAAAGGAACTTCCTGCCAATAAAATGCAACTTTTGTATGTACATTTTATTACTGGAAAAAAAATCTTTACCAAGTTTTTCTTTTTAAATATTTGACACCTGCAATTTATATTGGAATATTTTTATGACATGAACTTATTAGCAAACAGCTATACATCTGAAACACTTAAATTCTGTAAATAATGTAGATGATCACATTTCAGTAAATTTATTCTAAAGCATAAATTCGTAATTTAGCTATCCATCATGAAAAAGATACCATAAAAAGGAAAACAATGCTAGTTGTGAAATATATTTTTCAGTTATTCTGGACTATGTCCGAAATGTGTAGCATATTTGATTTTGAAGGTATCATAACACTCATTAAAACACAAACTTACTTTCTTTAGGCAAGTAATAAATGCATTTGTGATTGAGGAAAGACGAACCATGATGATTGGCCAAGTGCAACTTTTGTGTCACTTCCCTGCACCGCCCCTGCTTGAGGAAGTCAGCAGGATCTCCAGCCAACAGTAGCACTATCCCACTTCTCTAACCAGAGGCAAGGAAGGTAAAGTTAGAAAACCAGAAATCACCCTAATTACTAAACAAAGACAGTTTAATACTGTCAGTAATAGTAATACTGACAGTAATAGTAATACTGACAGTAATAGTAATTGGTTAAACATGTCAGAGAACTGAAAGGAAAAAAAGGAGCCCAAAGCAGCTGCAGGTTACCCGAGGACACAAAGGAAACGTGCTGTCATTGACAGCTCTAGAACCCTGGAGGCTCGACCTTTGACCCTTCCTCTGGGATAGAGACCGCTGATCTGAGGATGC
Organism: Cephalophus harveyi; assembly: GCA_006410635.1. Taxonomy (NCBI): domain Eukaryota; kingdom Metazoa; phylum Chordata; class Mammalia; order Artiodactyla; family Bovidae; genus Cephalophus; species Cephalophus harveyi. The sequence goes on along the minus strand of SJYT01073219.1, from coordinate 329,129 downwards.
TGGCAGGTGCTGGAAACTCTGAAAATATGTGAAGAGAATAGTTCTAGCAGGGCAGCAAGAAGCTGGAGCTAGGATCCAAAGGCCACTTCAAGGTGAAAGTTCATTGCTACGGCAACAGCAACTGAGACTCAAAGCAAAAGGAGGGCGCCTCCCTTACACCCTCCTTCTCCATTTCCAGCCTTTTTGTATTGCTGGAAAGTAGGCCCCAGACAAACAGCCACCAGACAGAGGATACTTCAGCCTGTAGGCTTCCAGTTCAGCATCACAAAGGAGTGTTTAAAAGGGTGGATTTGAAGGAAGGAGGAAGTAGCTTAATTATCTGCACTTGAACCTGACCTGAGAATCAATCACCTGAGGGAATTAAATGCTGCAGTGTCCATGTTAAAATTTTTGGAAGTGGAATAGACTTTAAACCAGGATCTCCTGGAGCTACTCACTGCTTTGGGCTCTGGCAGGGTTCAAGGCTAAATTGGAATATTGCTACCGCGATCAATGAAAGGCAGTGGCCTACCAAGGCAAGCCTACAGCCCTAGCCCTGAGTGCATCCACCGTGACAAGGTGTTAGCCCTGCTGGGAGCCAAGGTCGGCACAGGCTGCCAGCCCACAAGACATGGGGCTAAAGCCACCCAGTACCCTGAAGGAGCTTGGAAGTGGCTTAAGCCCTCGACCCCACACAGAAGAACCTACAGCCCTCTGGACAGTTTAATTTCAGTCTTATAAAAACTGGAGCAGAAAAAGTAGGTGAACCACTTTATGTCCCAGACTTCTGACTCACAAAAATGCTGAGATGATGAATGAATGCTATTTTCAGCCATTGAATTGGTAGTGATTTGTTAGGGCAGCAATAGAAACCTAACATAGAGGGCCACCAGGGTGTATGTTTGCTTAAATCTTCATCCCTCGGCTTCTCATTGTCCAGAAAGTTTGTAATTTCCCTTTTTCTGTCTCTGCAAAGCAAAAATGTGAAGCGACGGACAGACCAGTGTTATAGCTCAGTTTTATTGGCTAGTGAAGGGAAATACACCTCGAGGCATGAAGGAAGGCTGACAAGAAGCCCCTAGTGGCCCCCAGCCCCATCTTGCTCAAATGTGGCTCTTCTTCTTTTATGTTTTTTTCTTTCCCCACCGGATCTGTCCCTATGTAAATTGAGCTCGCCAAGAGGGCTGTTTGCTTTCCTTGAGAGCCTCATTCTGATCTTTGGACCTTCCTTTGTTCTATTTTCTCAGGCTTTTTCCTTCTTTGCCGGGATCCAGCCCTGGTGGAACCAGGGTGATTCTAAGGAGAGACAGCGTTGGTGAGGAAAACTTATTTATTTATTAATATAAGATTAGGAAGAAATAGTGTAGTAGGAAAATTAAGTGGAGAAAAGAGGCTGAATAACTTGGCTTATGAGGAAGACCAATAAAATCTCAGGACAAGAGATTTGCGCCACCAGCGCCCACTTGAATATCGAAGGGTGCCCCACCTTGGGCTCCCTTTCGCGTGGGTCTTAGAAGCCAGGACAAGTAAGTAGACTTGGTGAGCCTCCATGCCCCAAATGGGAATTCAGCCAGAAATTAGAGTAAAGAAGAGACATGGGGGAAACCAGTCCAGCGACTGGCCCCGGCCTCTATTGTCTAGAAAGTCCTTTTATACCTTTTTGATTGTACATAGAGATCAATGGGTAATACAAAATTATGCAGCCCAGATTCTTATCAAAACCAGGCTTTTCTCTCTGCATACCTAGTTGTATACACAAATCTTAGGTGATTTACGTCATCTTATAGCCAGAGGGCCAATTAACATTTTACAGCTTTTTTTCTGATAAGGGTTTGTCAATCAGAAGACTTATTTGTGTTGATCATCCCAAAGTCTGGTGCCACTCTCAGCGCTAAATAAAGTTACATTCTTACACAGCAAGGACACAAGAGGAGTGCAGTGATATATAACAAAGAAAAGTAATTAACTCAAAAGTCTAGTTTTACAAACATCAAAACTACTATATATCTTTTTCCATATCCCATTTACATTGATTAACATCCTCCCAGGTGCCTAAAAGATAAAGAATATGGAGGCCTGGCAGCAATCATTGATTGCTGTCACCAATATGATTTTTAACTCTACAAAATTATGCAGCCCAGATTCTTATCAAAACCAGGCTTTTCTCTCTGCATACCTAGTTGTATACACAAATCTTAGGTGATTTACGTCATCTTATAGCCAGAGGGCCAATTAACATTTTACAGCTTTTTTTCTGATAAGGGTTTGTCAATCAGAAGACTTATTTGTGTTGATCATCCCAAAGTCTGGTGCCACTCTCAGCGCTAAATAAAGTTACATTCTTACACAGCAAGGACACAAGAGGAGTGCAGTGATATATAACAAAGAAAAGTAATTAACTCAAAAGTCTAGTTTTACAAACATCAAAACTACTATATATCTTTTTCCATATCCCATTTACATTGATTAACATCCTCCCAGGTGCCTAAAAGATAAAGAATATGGAGGCCTGGCAGCAATCATTGATTGCTGTCACCAATATGATTTTTAACTCTTTAGAAAAGGCTCTGTTTCTTTAAGATGCTTTTAAGCTTTGTGCCTCTCACGGTTGGGGGCTGTAAGCAATTCACGTGCTGTAAGAGGTCTGGGGAACCTGTTAAGCAAGCTAGAGAGCTATCAGAGGGGAGTTAACTGAAACATCCCTTTCAAATGCAGAAGACTAAAGCCCTGATTTGACTTTTTCCAGATAATATTAGAAGAGTGGAAAAGCAGAGTACAAAGGCTGGCAGATTTTTGGGTTTTGGGGTACATGCTCAGGAAATTCCAGGGGGAACCCCTGAAGCCTGATCATGTCCTTGCATTTTGTCAGGCTTCCTTCCTCATGACCTTGTCATGGGCGGGATTCCTCATACTGGCTCCCGGCACTTCTTTGTCTTCTTTTGCTGCTAACTCGCTTCAGTCGTGTCCGACTCTGTGCGACCCCAGAGATGGCAGCCCACCAGGCTCCTCCGTCCCTGGGATTCTCCAGGCAAGAACACTGGAGTGGGTTGCCATGTCCTTCTCCAATGCATGAAAGTGAAAAGTGAAAGTGAAGTCGCTCAGTCGTGTCCGACTGTTCGAGACCCCATGGACTGCAGCCTACCAGGCTCCTCCGTCCATGGGATTTTCCAGGCAAGAGTACTGGAGTGGGGTGCCATCGTTGTCTTCTTTTAGCCACCACCATTTTGGACTCCTTTTTCCTCTTCTAACTACTTAACATCATCACCGTGGAAAGGTTCAAAATTTCAAAAGAGAAACGTTTTCTGTATTTAAGTGCAGTGAAAAGTGAAGGTGTTAGTCACTGTTAGGTAGTTAGAAGAGGAAAAAGGAGTCAAAATAGTGGTGGCTAAAAGACAAAGAAAGGAAAAAAGCCTTGGCAGGAGTTGTACTTCAAATTAGACAGGAGATAGATCTCCTGATCCCTGAACAAGGAGGGACTTGAGCCATCTTGAATGAGACATATTCTTTCTGGGTAAATACCTCCAGTTAAGTTAAAGAAAGTCTCATAGTCCTCAAGAAAAGCAATCTGATACTACAGGATTTCGAAGAACAAGCTGGAGAGTTCTCAGGGTGGCTATAATCTCTCTTTGGGGGATCCTTCTCCTGGCAAGGGGGACTTTGGAGTTGGCTAATACCTGTACAAATCCATGTTATCACCGTATCGAAGCTGCTTATGATTGTTCCATGTACTATCAATTGTCTAACCCATTTTGTCTCTGCCCAGGTCAACAGGCTACAACATGCAGTGCTAGTTCAACAAGAATATATAAAACTACACCCGACCATGGAAAATATCACTCACCCTTAGATGGACACCGCTATAAGGACTCTGAGGCTTGAGACTAGCAAGAGGGGGAGGCCCAATGCCCATTGCCATCCCAGCTCAGCAAGAAGTAGCCAGAGAGACCTCTATGCCCCTACTCCCAAAGAATTGGGCCTCCCATCTCTTGAGGGGGCTTCCCTGGTGGCTCAGAGGTTAAAGCGTCTGCCTCCAATGCGGGAGACCCGGGTTCGATCCCTGGGTCGGGAAGATCCCCTGGAGAAGGAAATGGCAATCCACTCCAGTATTCTTGTCTGGAGTATCCCATGGACGGAGAAACCTAGTAGGTTACAGTCCATGGGGTCGCAAAGAGTCGGACACGACTGAGCGACTTCACCTTCCTTCACCTTCACCATCTCTTGAGGGGAGAATGATAGGTAGTTAGAATAGGAAAAAAGGAGCCCAAAATAGCAGTGGCTAAAAGACAAAGAAAGGAAAAAGCCCAAGAAAAGAGAACAAAGGAATATCTGAAGAAAGGAGTGAGAGCCTTAGGTGAAGCAAACAGCCCTCCTGGCTAGCCCAGTTTACATAAGGCAGGCTTGGGGGAGGGAAAAAACATACAAAAAGAGGAGCCAAAATTGAGCCACTCTCTTCTTTTGATTCAGCCCGCCATCACACTTCAAGAATGTATTTTCCTTTGCTTGCCAAATAAAACTGAGCTGTAACACTGGTCCATCGCTTCAAATTTTTGCTGTAGCAAGATAGAACTGGGGAAACTACACAGTCCCCTGACAGTCACTCAGTCATGTCTGACTCTTCATGGCCACATGGACTGCAGCCCGCCAGGCTCCTCTGTCCATGGCATTCTCCAGGCAAGAATACTGGAGTGGGTAGCTGTTCCCTTCTCCAGGGGATCTTCCTGACCCAGGGATTAAAGCTTCAAACTGGGGTCTCCTGCATTGCAGGCATATTCTTTACCATCTGAGCCACTAGAGAAGCGCTAAGAGTGCAATGGATGCCCTCAAACTGTAGCCCAGAATGCCCCTTTGGAAGGAAAAGGCTTCACAGGTGCCCCTCAGCCTCTGGTCTGCATGTAAATTATTCTCCTACTCAGCAGTGAGTCTATTCTAATAAAAGGAAGACTGGGGGGAAAGTCTGTGGCCTGTTGCCCTGAAGTGCTGATTGTATTCTCCAATTTTTTATGTACACTAGGAAAACAAAAACAGAACAAAAACAAATAAACAAAGAAAAAAGGTTTCTAGTTTGCCAAACAATGCTGGGCGTCCTTGGAATGAAGCTCAAATATCTATTATTCCTGGTATCCCCTGGGTTAAAGTAATGCTTTGATAAACAAATATCCCTTTCAGCATTATCAAAGGGCAATACTTTTGGCCTAAAATAGTGGTTACAATTATTGAGGATCCTAGATTCTTTGATTGGTTTGTGATTGATGGTCAGCTGATAAATATTATTTGATATGAACATATGGAATGTTACACAGCCCAGTGCAAACATGCAAACTTCTAGTTGGACACACTCCATGAACTCCTGCTGACAAGTTCTATATCCACATTTGTCTTGTATTGCCAGGTACCCTCGATACTTGTAAAGCTTGTCAAAATTATAGTTGAAATAAGAGAAGAAAAAGTACTTGGTATTTTAACAAAAGATTTCATAGAGGCAGGGTCCTGTGCAAAGCTATTCCATTAAGAGTAGACATCGCTGATGCTTACTCCCTCTTCTGTGGAAAATCAGAGTTTAAACAGGAACACAGATACTACTACACAGATGAGGGCTAATACCACAAGTGTCACTGAACAGACTGCTGCAATTATGGTACCTGGTATGAATCCTTGGACATCATCAACATTTTCTGCTTTGTATCCTCCTAAAAAAGATCAAGATTAACTAGATTCCATGTGACAAGGCCTGTAATATCCTTTTACACTCCTTTCACAAAGCTATTTGAATTATTCTGCAGTATTTCATCTGTAGGTCAGACACATTTTAACACAATATGAGCTATTCAGTTCAGTTCAGTCACTCAGTCATGTCCGACTCCTTGCGACCCCATGCATCGCAGCACGCCAGGCCTCCCTGTTCATCACCGTCTCTCGGAATTCACTCAGACTCGCATCCATTGAGTCAGTGATGCCATCCAACCATCTCATCCTCGGTCGTCCCCTTTTCCTCCTGCCCCCAATCCCTCCCAGCATCACAGTCTTTTCCAGTGAGTCAACTCTTCATGTGAGGTGGCCAATGTACTGGAGTTTCAGCTTTAGCATCATTCCTTCCAAAGAAATCCCAGGGTTGATCTCCTTCAGAATGGACTGGTTGGATCTCCTTGCAGTCCAAGGGACTCTCAAGAGTCTTCTCCAACACCACAGTTCAAAAGCATCAATTCTTTGGTGCTCAGCCTTCTTCACAGTCCAACCCTCACATCCATTCATGAGCACAGGAAAAACCATAGCCTTAACTAGACGGACCTTAGTCGGCAAAGTAATGTCTCTGCTTTTGAAAATGCTACCTAGGTTGGACATAACTTTTCTTCCAAGGAGTAAGCGTCTTCTAATTTCATGGCTGCAGTCACCATCTGCAGTGATTTTGGAGCCCAAAAAAATAAAGTCTGACACTGTTTCCACTGTTTCCCCATCTATTTCCCATGAAGTGATGGGACCAGATGCCATTAGTAGGTGTTTAAATGTTTCTTTGTGTTGAAAGCATTCTGATGCTGACTTCCAAGGAGGAAATTGCTCACATTGCAGTGATTAAAAATATGCCTTAAATGAAGAGGAAATTCAAACCGTGATGCACCATTTTCCTCCACCATGAAATGGAAGTGTCACATTCCAAAAGGGCCAACCCAGGTTCCTAAGGCCTTGTTCAATTTCAAGAAGAGATGGCCATATACTCATGAGCTGCAGAAAAAGCATTCCACACACTGTATTACCTAACCTACCAATACAAAAGGACTTTGACAATTAAACTTGCTAACTAGTAATATAACATGATTCACTGATCAAACCAATGGCCAATATGGGTTATCTAGTGAAATGCCATAGCTTGAGTATAAAACATGCCATCTTGAGTCTGTTGAAACACGTCCTCATGTAGACACCTGAATCATCACTAACAATGGATTTAGCTCTCAGTTGAGAGCTTTGTGACACCAAAATAGTGGTAATTAATTAAATTAAATATAGTGGTATGATACTTCCCAGGTGGCACAATAGTAAAAGAAGCCCACCTGCCAATGCAGGAGACGTGGGTTTAATCCCCGAATTGGGAAGATCCACCAGAGAAGCAAATGACAACCCACTCCAGTACTCATGCCTAAGAAATCCCATGGGCAGAGGAGCCTGACAGGCTATAGTCCATGGGGTTACAAGAGTCAGACATAACTTAGTGACTAAACAATAGCAAGATAGAAAACTGTCATTACTATCAACCAGGAGATGGGAAATTGCTTACATTTTAATAGCCTGGAATTAAGAATGTTTAATTAAAAAAAAAAGAGAAGAATGTTTAACTCATGCCACCTATAAGTGTGTGTTAGAAAGGAAGAAGGATCCTTTCAGCATTATTTCCTAGGAATTCCCCACTAATTGTTTGAAATGGTTACATTAAATGAAACATTTGACATTGGTGTTCTAAAGGATTTTCACAGGTTTCTTTAAAAAATGAACAAAGGCAAACCCAATATTTCTTTTTGTTTTTTTCTGAATTTTGTGCTAAATAATATATTAAAGATAAGTGGTCATACAGTTTATCATTCATTCCAGACCAAGTTTGAGAGCAAAAATGAAGGTCATTGAAAGTGAGGCTTATTAAAATTATGCCAAGGTACAACTTGGTTGGTTGATATTTGGTTAATTACACAAAAAGAACATAATACTAAATAATATCACTCATTCTATCAGTATTTGATTTTCAGTACATATAATGCATCTACCAAAAAAAAAAAAAAAACAAGTTTCTTAACAATGACTGTGTATTTGGACAATTTGGATTGCCGAGATTTCTAACATACTGTAACCTTAATTCAAAATTCCTTACTTTCTAATATATGCCTTATTTAAAATATTTGTAAGGAGTTTGTGTCATTTTCAATATTGGCTGCCATTATCTTCAGACACAAGTTATTTTTATTAATAAGTGAATTGAATAGTAGTG